>PVLA01004541.1:129053-173114 GCA_004027455.1 Hydrochoerus hydrochaeris | reverse complement strand
GTTAACATATAACATTGTATATATATATATATATATTCATTTATGAGATATTATATTTTCCATAAATTAACATGGAACATTGTATATATATAAATTTATGAGATATTATATTTTCCATAAGTTAAGATAGAATATTATATATATATATATATACACAAACCAATGGATCCATTATGTCAGTTTATGAGATATTATATTTTCCATAATTTAACATACAATATTATATATATATATGTGTTAGTTTATGAGATATTATATTTTCCCTAAGTTAACATAGAACATTTTATATATATTTGATAAGTTAAACTCTATGGTATACAGTATTCTTTAAGTACTCTATTTTACCCTATGATGAAAATAATGACACTTTCCAATTGATATAATCTCATTAAATCTAGCATTGATTATTAATCAGAGTAAAATCAGTAAACATTGACAGAAATAAGACATGAAACAAGAACTGGATTTTGGTGACCATATTCCTTTGTATTCTTCAGCAGGTGTGCCTTTCTGTATACAGACAGCTTCAACACCTATAGATCTTCTAACCCAGAAGAGAGGACTGCAAATTGGATGTATTGAGGTTCACACACAGCTGGCTTCTAAAGACAACTCAGATTCTTTGTAAACATTGTCCTCCACTATCAAATTCATTTTTAAATAACAGAAGAAAAAATATTAAGTAAATGAGTGACTATGCTTTTCCTTCTAATCAAAATACATTGGTTCATCGGTAATTCTTGCTGACTCCTATACACAATGAAATAGATATTTCCTAAGACACTGACTTTTATTCCTGAAGTCATTTATGTGTGATGGCTGAGTTATTCTTTAAATCTTGGAATATGTCAACAATGCTTATTGGATGAACTGAAATCTGGCTTTTTTATTTTGATCCAATGCACATAAAAAAACATAATGGCTATCATGCAGTAAGATTTCAGTTGTTGTATAAATTCTTTACATGAAAAACCAAGATGAATCAATCTTCCAGTGGATAAATGATGAAATGGAGGTAAACCAAGGTTTTACTCCTTGTCCAACATCACCTAGAGAGCAAAGGAATGAACCTGAGATTGCAGCACAAGTGCTGAAGCTTACTGTCCACCTTGCTCATGAGTATGCTGTGCTGTGTCTCTAAGGAGATCTTGGGTCCTGTGCAGGTGCACACTTGATGTGGAAATCAGAGTCACTATCTGCTCACTGTGTTTATCTAATCACACTTCTTTCTGGATTAGTATTTTAATATGCAATTATGAGACAAAAAAGTGATATTGGGCTATTTAAATACGAAAAATGAGTAAAATGCCAACAGAACACAAAAATGCATGTTGTATATCTTTTTTAAAGAGCAAAGTGAGACATATCCATGACTGTACTTAGTAAAATGACAAGAACTCCTGCCTTCTGAAACTCAGCATGGACTTTTCATTTGAGAACAGCATTTTCTTTTATCTGCACAGTGAACTTCTATTTGTGAAAACTCTTAGATCTAAGAAACATTCTGTATAAAAAAATGGTAGGTGTTCACTATTTCTCAGTATCTGTTTTCATGCTCTTTCATTACTAAGCTCATGCCAAGTGTTTGGAAAAAATGCATACTAACTGATAATGCTAGATGGTGACACTTATGGATTAGTTCAACTCTTTTTAAATTTTTTATTGGTCCCAGGGATCAAACTCATGACCTCGTGCTTGCAAGGCAGGCGCTTATGCCACTGAGCTAAATCCCCAGCCCCTAGTTCAGCTCTTCTAGAAAAGATACCTAGAAAATCATGCTAGTGAATGCAAACATAATAGAAATTGGTCTAGGCAAGCATGAAATTGGCATAATTCTAGCTTCTAAAAGGTTGACACTTATAATGAGGTAAAGAAATTGCTCAGGGATGTAATGTGTTAATGATTTTATAATTATCTGATAAATTCATAGAGCAATTTTTGAAATTTAGTGAGAGATTCATGAAGATAGAAAACCATTTGAAATGTGCCAGGGAGCTGTTTTGCACTGCAACAGATAGCGCTGAGCTGGATGCCCAGGCGAGGTGTTAGTTTTTGGGTTGAATATATTATGTGATAAATTGCTCCCCCAAAATAATACCAGTTTGGAAGCACATTCTTTTACTTTACATATTTAAGTCTCATTTCCATGCCTAGAAGTTTAGGTGATTTGCAATTAAAAACCCATTTCTGTCATATGTGGATTTGTGGATTTTTGCCAAGAAATAACATTTAAAAGAAAAAAAGTTATAAATATATGAATGATGGTGATGGTTTCACTTTCCTCCTCAGAGGCACACAGAGGCTGCTAGATAGAAACTGTTACACACAGGCCCAACAAAATCATCTTGGTGAAATAACAAGCATCCTTAAAAGAAGATACTTTGAGCTATTCTGAGGATGAATTCATTGTAAGTTTTCACTGTGTGTTCAGCACTGTAGAAGATGCAGTCATGAAGATGTGCTCTGTGACAGATTAGATCATGGTCCTGTTCACAAGTTTATGGCAAGCCCTGTTCTCCTGAGCTCTCCCCTCTGAAACAGGCCCTCTTGATTCAATGGGACTCAGAAGAAATGTCACAGAATTTGTTGTAGCCTTGGCCTCACTCAGGATCCTAGAGTACAAGCAGCAGCATCTGTCATGTTTTTACTCATCTACACTTTGACAGTACTCAGCAACTTGCTCTTCACTGTCATGTCTTCACCAGCTCCACTTTGGGTTCCCCAATGTACTTCTTCCTTGCCTGTCTCTCACTCATGGATGCTGCTTATTCCACTGTCATCTCACCCAAGTTGCTTATAGACCTGCTCAGTGACAGAAAGACCATCTCCTTCCCAGCCTGCATGGGTTAGCTCTTTATAGGGCACCTATTTGGGGGTGCTGAGGTCTTCCTTCTGGTGGCAATGGCCCTCGACAGTTATGTGGCCATATGTAAGCTTTTGCACTATTGACCATCACGAATCAGCAGGTTTGCATCCTCCTGTTGGTGGTGGCATGGACTGGAGGGTTTTTACACTCTTTTGTGCAATTGATCTTTGTGTCTAATCTCCCTTCTGTGGCCCCAATGTCATTGATCGTTTCATCTGTGACATGTACCCATTACTGGAGCTTGTGTGCACCAACATCTACTTTATTGGCCTCACTGTGGCTTCCAGTGTAGGAGCCACCTGCATGGTGGTCTTCACACTCCTGCTCATCTCCTATGGCTTCATTCTAAACTCTCTAAAAACTCACAGTCAGCAAGGGCAGAAAAAAAGCCCTTGTTAACTGCAGCTCCCACACCACCATGGTTGGGCTCTTTTTTGTTCCATGTATTTTCATGTATGTTAGACCTGTTTCCAACTTTCCTGTTGATAAATTCATAGCTATTTTTTGTACAGTGGTTACTCCTATGTTGAATCCTTTAATATAAACATTGAGAAATTTAGAGATCAAAAGTTGCATGAAAAAACTCTGGCATCAGTTTTTAATCACAGATATAATACATAGGTCTCTATGCTCAAAGTGTTATTAACTCTAAAGGAACCAGAAGCAGTGGATTCCAACAAAGGATGATGTAAACTTTTCAATGGAATTGCTAGATACATTTCATTCTATTTTTACAAGACCATGAAGAAAGAAAAAAAAAAGTATTCCTTGAGATTTGAATTACTCTAACAGACAAATTCATGAAGGTAAGGAAAAAGCACATGTTTTTGTCATGTTACAAGTAATGAGAAATCTCAGCTCATTGTAAGTTTAATCGTCTTAGTTTAGATTGAAATACGTCTTTAAAAACCTTAAATTTTTTAATGCTGAAAATTAAACTTTTTCAAAATTTACTATTAGCTACACTCAGAAAAAAGAATATGACGAATGTGGAAGAAAATTTCTGAGACTAAAAAGGAAGTTTTTAAATTGCGTTGTTCATTGTTTATCAGCATATCATATTTATGTGTCTGCATTATGTGCATTATATTAGGATTATTTTCATTCCCTGGAACAACGTCCATACACTCAGTTCAGATGTTTGCATAGCAGTTGATATTGTGTTTAGCTAAAGACACTGTCAGTGAAGCTTTGTTAAATGCATTGAAGTTATTGAGGAAACCAAATGATAGTTCTTAACTGCATTAATATAAATACATTGTTTCAGAAAATATAATAAGCTAAATTGGAAATATATTTGTATGATACTTCTTCCTAGTTAATTTGTAAAGTTTTGCCATAGTTCAAGGAAAAATTTCATTTCCATGAAACTGAAGAAATCCATAAATATCTTCTCCATAAGCAGCTTGGTCAAAAAAGTTAGTATTAAATTTCAATAATTTATTCACAGACAAAAATTATTTTGTTAGGATGGTAATTTTGTGTTTCAATTTTACATAACCAAGAAAAAAAAGTTTTGTTTTTTGCAGTCTGCTTGCACATTAGAGCATCACACATCAGGAAGGGATAACATTATCTCAATTACTATATGGGAGTATTAACTATACTTCATAAGATCGTCTTTTCTTTTTTAAATATGTATTTTACATATTTAAGATATAAATGCAGAAGTAAGTCAAATTAACATACTCCTCACCTTAATGATGCAAATTCATTGCTCAAGTTGCAAGCACTATAAAATCTTTTCCTTTAGCATCAATCCCCAATGCAGTGCAACTTCACTACCAGGCCTAATGTATATCAGGCCCATACAAAGAAGCTGATGCAGGTATGTGGGAAAAGTCTAGAAATCTTGTGTCAATATATTTACTTTTATAACTAAAAATATGTATTTAGAGCTTTCATACTTTAAAGCACATTAAAAGTTCCATGCATATGCTACATTATGTGCAAATTTTTCATAAATTCTCTAGTTCTTTAGCTGAAATATTATTTGTATCATCTAAGATGCTCATGTGAACCTTACTGATTCCAGTCCTCTATGTCCCTTCCAGTGGTAAGCACAATGCTAAACTCTTTGTGAATGATAACTAAAAGTAGTTTAAAAACTAAAGCATATTTTCTTAAATTATTTCATATATATTTCCTCATTATTCACTTATATTAAATTTTTATTATACAAGACATAGATTTCTGAGTTTTACATCCATAATATTGTTTTCTAAGTTTTGGTCTTGTCACTTTCTGTTGATTTAGACTCAGCATTTCCCCTCCTTTGTCTTATTCCCTGATAGAATGTCCACACATTATATATCCATTTGATCCAGGATCAACTGAATAGTTCCTGTTTGATATTTCAAATAATCTTCCCATGTACATCCTAAGGAAATTATTTTGTGTTAAGCAGGATACTCATAAATTCACTTTTACATATGATTGAATTCTCTCTCAGGGTGTATTTTAAATTGTGCTGTGACCAGCAATGCCTAACAATTTGCTTGTGTCTAGATGTCCTCAAAAACCTTATTGTAGTCATAGGGATTTTTTAGAGTGAGCTGAATCTAGATTGTGTGATGCTGTGATTAAGGGAATGAACTTAGTAAATCAGTCCACTGATTGGTTTGACATAGTTCTTGTTAGGATTATGATTGTGAGTGATATACTCACTCTAGTTTATGTGGTCATCTGTATACAATTTGAGAGACAAACTCTCAACTTTCCTACTTTTGCTGTTTTTGCTATTTTCCACCACTATGAACTGCTGTCCTATTCCATGTGCCACTCTACCTTGGAGACAA
The DNA here is from genome assembly GCA_004027455.1 of Hydrochoerus hydrochaeris. NCBI lineage: Eukaryota > Metazoa > Chordata > Mammalia > Rodentia > Hydrochaeridae > Hydrochoerus > Hydrochoerus hydrochaeris. Next base: position 167,450 of record PVLA01004541.1, on the reverse strand, counting down.
CTGATTATGGACTAACAGCTCTATAAATTATGAGCTAAATAAACCTTTCCTCATTTAACTTGTGGATGTAGGATATTTTGTCTAAGCAATTCGAAAAGTAACAAAGAAATTTGGTACCACAAAAGTGGGTTGCTGATGTGATTTTATCTGACCTTGTAATTCAGGAATCTTTGGGAATGGCTTGAGGGAAAAGACTGGAAAGGTTCAGAGATATAGCTGAACAAGCAGTGCTAAAATGCTTTGGTTGCACCATGTGAAAAATTCTGGCCAGAATGTCAACATGAAAGACAGGAATATTGGTAAAAACCAGACTCAGGAGGATTCTGGTGGGAAGAGGGAATGTTTTGACTGCTAGACTCCAGAAGATATATGTTATGGTTTTGCAAAACGTTTGTCTGCATTTGATTCATATCCACAGAATTTGGCTGAGACTGAAATTAAGAGTGATTAAAAAATCTCAAGGCAGGTGATTGTTGAAGGTTGGCATGTTTACTGCTGAGGGCTTTTGGATATATCTTTGTTAAGAATCAACAACAAACAGCTCAGAAAAATGATTTAAAATGCTGTGAGTCTGACCAGAAAGGAAGCTCCAGTAAAGCTGTAGACTACAAAGATAGAGCACAAGATATTTTGATTTCTGAGAAGGAGAAGAAGAATAGAAATGATGGCCTGAGGGCATCACAAGAAGCCACAGGCCACTGTACTCAATGTAGACTCAAAATTTCAACAGTGAAATATTGTTCTGAGAAGAATGTTCCAGAGTACCATGTTACAGAATGGTGCCAACCTAAAGAAATCATTCCTTGGAATCAGGTTCAGAATGCTCAGTGATTCAGGCATTGAATTCCTACAACCAACAGAGATAAAGACATGCCTAATGCAATAGCAGGTAGGAGATTTTGTTATCATACATATGATGTTGGTTTTAGGTGTCTGCAAAATGAAAAGTTGTGGGGCCAAGCAGGCTTACATTCCGATATCGAAATAAGGCCTTAGATGTCAGGTAGTGTGCCCAAGAAAGGGCAGTGTATGAAGCTGTCAGTGCAAAGTCAGTGATTCAGTGGTGAACCCAGAAGTTTGGAGAAGACAGTGTGTCATCTGAGGAAAACTGAAAGGAGTGAGCAGAACCAGTCCAAGGAGCTATATTCACCTGCACTGCTGTAGATTTGAGGCCACCCAAGTCTTTAGGAGGTTATGTCTTATTACTGATTACCTCTGATGTTGCACATGGACCTATAAGTCTTAACATTTGCCCTGCTGGATTTTGATCTGTCTTTGTGCATATTCTTTGGTATCCATCTGTGTATAATTCTTGGAATGGAAATATCTGTTTTGTGTCATTGCATGTTGGAAATTTTTAACTTCCTATACATTTTTACAGGCACCCAAGGCTAAGAATTTGTCTCAAATCTCAGAGTAAACTTGGGACTTGGACTTTTCAGCAATGATGAAACTGTTAGAACTTTGGCAACTCCTGGATATGGGTTACATGCATTTTGTGTAAATGGATGTACATCAGTCTTTGGGGGAGTCAGAGACAGAATGTTATGCTTTGTGTCTAACTATCCCCACAAAGCCTCATGAAGTGATTAGTGTTTGGCTTTTCAGAGATGCTGTATCTAGAGTTTGTGTTTGACTCATTGTCCCGTGCTGGAAAAATGTGTGTGTAAGTATGATCTCCAACATAGGGTGGATAGGCTGGATAAAGTATAAGCAACAAGAGGAAGCTTGTCCTCTATCTCTCCACTTTGTTTTTTGCTGACTTTTGCTGACATAAAATGTTGCCTCTCTACCATGTTCCACCCAGCCTTGGAGCTACTGATTCAGCACTGAAACCTACACAAATTGTGAGCTAAACAAACAGTTTCTCACTTAACTGTGTGTGTAGGTATTTTGTCTTAGCAATGAGATAAGGAAATAAGGCAGGTGTAATGAAATTAAGTTTGAGACATTTGCAGAAAAATGGACACCAGTGTAAACGAAAGTTAAAATGATATAAATTGAGCATAGAAGCTTAATAAATGCATGGTATTATTCATTCTAGCAAGAAAAACTGTAAATTGAAAACCAAACTAAAATGGTTGATAGAGAAAAAAAGATAGAGATTTTAGCAAGCAGTAAAAGGTTCAACCAACTGAGCACAAGAGATCAAAGGAGTAGTAAAGGAAAGTGAAAATATCTCAAATATATACCCATAATCAATACAAATATAAAATGTTATAAATATGAAATAAAATGATTCTAATAATGAAAATACTACTGAGGGAAAGTAACCTAGAAGCAGAGCAAAATAGTCACATTTAGAGGTTATTTACAGAGTGGAAAGAGGAAGGACTATGAAGAAGTATAATTAGAGATTGAAGGGAGTTTAAGAAGTTCTGAACCAATTAAGATGCTGATACTGTGAAAGATACTATTTAATCAAATTAACTGTTGCTCTCACTTATCTACCATATAGAAAAAGAAGAGAAATACACACACACACAAACAAACATCAAATTATAGAGTGCTCTGGGTCTTATTTGTATTGCAGTCAGAATGTTGTTTAGCATTCTCTTTCCTCTATGTTTATAATGGAGACACTGGTTATAGAGGTTTTTGGATTCTGAGTGATAGTACTCTGTGATAATTTCAGAAGTTAGATGATTATGCTGGTGTTTGAGTTATTTCTGCTCTTTTTTTTTCCGGTACTGGGGATCAAACCCACAACCTTGCACTTTGCCAGGCAGGCACTTATGCCACTGAGCTAACTGCCCTTATTATTTAATGGTTTGAGATTTTAAAAGACTGCAGAGTCTGCTTCTCATTCCTTCTGCAGTCAGGGTATTGTTTGTTTTCCATTGTGCACCTCTGAGCATCACTAGCCAAAGGGTTTTCCAGTTTTATAATCAGAAGTCTTTGATGTGTTGGAGTGGCAGAAGGAGGACTATAGATGGTGAATCACCTATTATTCCAGTGATTTCCAAAGGGATCTCCTGGACATCTGCCCCATTCCCTCTGTGATAAACTCTGAAGCTTATATGGCAACTCTGTCTGTATCCCTTCAAGGTGAGTGCATCGAGGAACTTTCTCTGGTCATATATTTCCTCTTCAGTTTTATCCCTTTACCAAAACTGTGTCCACATATTACAAAATCTATTCATCCTGAGGGTTTAGTTGTGCTTTGAGCTTTCTGTGCTCAGTTGGCAGTAGGACGATTCCAGTATGGCACCACCCCTGTGATTGTTTTGAATAAGAGTAGTAGCCAAGATACTCCTGGACACAGCACTCACCTGTGCTGGTGGAGCCGTGGAAGACTGTTTATTCTGGAACTGCTTCAGAGTGTTTTCTCCTCTGCCTACCACTGTGACACACTGAGCTGTTGATCTCACAGTATGTGTTCCTGGGTCCCTAAGCAAGATAATGTATTTTTCCAACAGAGTCATAGTCCAAACTCACCCTCAATGATTTCCTGTCTTTTAGTTTCTTTAATGCTCTGAGCTGTGAATCTCTCATTTGCTGTCTTTCTTCTCAGGATGAGAAGGCAAAACAACAACAGATTGCTAGATTTGCCACAATCACAGTAACCTAGCTGTCACTCTAAAAGGCAGTTTATTCCCTGAGGGTTTTGACATTACACCAGATGCCATGTTTTCTGCATGTGACATGTCAGCAGCACTGGGTTCAAGTACTTCTTTTACTAAGAAACCCTTTTACTGGAATTCATCCTATGAGCTTCCCTTTCAAGTTGATTTTGCACTAGATTATTTGTTTTCTCCCTGTTTCTTTTTTATAATTTTTTTATTTAAAAAGAAAAAAAACAGGAAAAAGTAGAAATATTACAGAATTTCAAGAAAAGAAGATAAATAGTAAGAAATCACTAGTTGATACATTACATATTGTTATTTTAGAAATAGTTGTTCAAGTTACAGGATTAAAGCACACAAAGTGGACACTAAAGCAGTGAGAGTGCAAACAGGTCTGTTCAACAATCCAACAAGAACCTAGAAATATGGTCATCAATCCCACACACCTAAACATACATGCAGCTATATCTTTTACAGAGCTTCCTATTTCCTCTTTTTTTATAATACCAATTATACAGTTTTAAAATTTTATTTAAAGAGAAGAAAAAAACAGAAAAAAGGGTAGAAAAAATACAGAATTCTAAAAGAAAGAAAGAAAAAGGAGAATGAGAAAAAGCCCCACTAAGAAATCAGTAATTTATAAATTATGTACTATCATCTTGGATGTAGTTGTTCAAGTTACAAAGTTAAAGGGTACATAGTAAATATTGAAACAGTCAGACTACAAACAGTTTTGCTCAAAGATCCAACAAAGATTCAACAATATGGCCATCTATTTCACACACTTAAACTTACATGCAGTTATGTCCCTTAGAGCACTTTCCTTTCCTCTCTTTTTTACAACAGCAATTACACATTTTGGTTTTATTACACTTGTAGTTCTTATTTACTTTTTACACTAGAGACACAATATGATATTTATAAATATGATTATTTATTTCACTAATGAGGATAGTCTCAAGTTGTCTCCATTTGCCTATGAAGGCCTCAAGATCATCCTTTTATAGCTGAGTAATATTTCATTGTATAAAAATGCCACATCTTTTTCATCCACTCTGTAGTTGATGGGCATCTTGGTTGTTTCCAGGATTTAGCTATCACAAATTGTGCAGCTATGAACTTGGGTGCACATATATCACTGTGATATGAATTATTCAGTTCTTTGGGGAAAATGCCCAGGAGGGGGATAGCTGGATTGAATGGGGCTTCCAATCCTAGTCTTCTGAGAATTGTCCATATGGATTTCCATAATGGTTGCACCAGTCTACATTCCCACCAACAGTGAAGCAGTGTTCCTTTTTCCCCACAGCCTTGCCAACATTTGTTATCAGTTGATTTCTTGATGGCAGCTATTTTTTCCAGAGTAAGGTGGAATCTCAATGCTGTTTTAATTTGCATTTCTTGAATGACCAGTGATGACGAACATTTCTTCATATATTTATTTGCCATTTGTATATCTTTTTTGAGAACTGTGTGTTCATCTCAGATGCCCATTTTTGGAGAGGATCTTTGAATTTGGGGGGCTTGATGTTTTTCAGTTCTTTATGTATTCTGGACACAAGTCCTTTGTCTGAGAGGTTGCTGGTTAAAATTCTTTCCCACTCTGTTGGTTTTCTTTTCACTCTGTTGGTGATTTCCTTTGAAGTGAAGAAACTTTTCAATAATGTGAGATCCCATTTCTTGATTCTTTGAAGTGTTTCCTGTGCAGTTTGCATTTTGTTCATGAATTCTCTGCCTACCCCTATGTCTCCAAGACTTCTACCTACCTTGCCTTCCAGTAGATTTAGTGTTTCTGCTTTAATATTGAGGTCTTTGATCCATTTAGACTTTAGTTTTGTGCATGGTGATATGCATGGATCTAGTTTAAGTCTTCAGCATGTAGAGAGCCAATTTTTCCAACACCATTTATTAAAGAGATTATCCTTCTTCCAGTGAACATATGTAGCCCCTTTGTCAAATATCAGGTGGCTGAGTGTCTTTGTAGTTGTGCTTGCATCTTCTAATCTGTTCCACTGATCCTCAGGTCTATTTCTTTGCCAGTGCCAAGCTGATTTTATCACTGTGGCTTTATAGTACTGTTTCAAGTCAGGAATTGAGATGCCTTCTGCCTTGCTTTAGTTGCCTAGAATTGCCTTTGCTATTGTAGGTTTATTCTGTTAATTCAAATGAATTTTAGGAGTGTTTTCTCTAGATCTGTGGGTTATGTCAATAGTAGTTTGATTGGGATTGCGTTAAATCTGTATAACAGTTTTGGGAGTATGGCCATTTTCACAATGTTTGTTCTTCCTAACCAAGAGCAAGGAATGTCCTTCCATTTTCTAATATCCTCTTCAATCTCCTTTTTCAGTATAGTATAATTTTCAGCATATAGGTCTTTTACATTTTTAGTTAGGTTGATTCCTAAGTATTTCATTTTTTTAGATGTTATTATAAAGGGCAATATTTCCATAATTTCTCTCTCAGTGAGTTTTTTGTTTGTGTACAGGAATGCTATTGATTTTTGAGCATTGACTTTGTATCCAGCTACACTGGTGAACTTGTTTATTACCTCTAGAAGTCTTTTAATGGAGTTCTTTTGGGTCTTCTATATAAAGTATCATGTCATCTGCAAATAGTGATAATTTAACTTCTTCCTTTCCTATCTTTACTCCTTTTATTTCTCTCTCTTGTCTGATTTCCCTGGTTAGTGTTTCCAGAACTATGTTGAAAAGGGGTGGTGAGAGTGGACATCCTTGTCTTGTTCCTGATTTTAAAGTGAAAGCTTTCAGTTTTTCTCCATTTAGTATAATGTTGGCTGTTGGTTTGTCATAGATGGCCTTTATAAGGTTGAGGTAGACGCTGTGTATTCTGAGTTTCTGAAGGGTTTTTATCATGAACATATGTTGGACTTTGTCAAAAGCTTTTTCTGCATCTATTGAGATGGCCATGTGGTTTTTGTTTTTGGCTCTGTTGATGTGGTGTATTACATTTATTGATTTGTGTATGTTAAACCATCCCTGCATTCCTGGAATGAACTCCACTTGGTCATGATGTATAATCTTCTTGATGATTTGCTGCATTCTATTTGCCAGTATTTTATTGAGAATCTTTGCATCAATGTTCATTAGTGAGATTGGCCTATAGTTCTCTTTTTTGGTTGCATCTTTCTCTGGTTTTGGTATCAGAGTAATACTTGCCTCCAGGAATGATTTAGGGAGAATTGATTTTTTCTCAATTTCATAGAAGAGTTTAAGGAGTACTGGCATCAAATCTTCTCTAAAGTTCTTGTAGAATTCAGCTGTGAATCCATCAGAACCTGGACTTTTCTTTGTTGGTAAGTTTTTAATTACATTTTTCAATTTCAATAGCTGATAATGGGTTGTTCAAAATTGCTATATCTTCTTGGTTGAGCTTTGGTAGTTCATATGTTTCTAGAAATCTGTCCATTTCCTCTGTGTTTTCCACTCTATGTGAGTAGAGATTTTCAAAGTAGGTATTCATGATCTTTTGAATTTCCATGGGATCTGTAGTAATTTCTCCCTTTTCAGTTCTTATTGCATGAATGTGGGTTTTTTCTTTCTTTCTCTTGATAAGGTTAACTAGGGGTTTGTCAATTTTGTTTTTTCTCTCAAAAAAACAGCTTTTTGATTCATTAATTCTTTGTGTTGTTTTTTTTTAGTTTCAATTGCATTGATTTCTGCTCTAATCTGTACAATGTCCTCTCCTATGAGCTTTGGGTTTAGCTTGCTCTTCTTTTTCTAGAAGTTTGAGATGGAGCATTAGGTTGTTTATTTGTGCTCATTCTGTTTTCTTGATATGACAGTTTGTTGCTATATATTTCCCTCTTAAGACTGCTTTCATTGCATCTCACAGATTACAGTATGTTGTTTCTATATTTTCATTGAATTGTAGGTATTGTTTTATTTCTTCTTTAATTTCATCTGTAGCCCACTGGTTGTTCAAAAGGCTGTTATTTAATTTCCATGTATTTATTCAGGTTTTACAATTTCTTTTGCCATTAATTTCCAATTTCACTGCACTATGGTCAGATATTATGCGTGGTATGATTTCAATAACTTTGCATTTACTTAAGAATATTTTATGGGATAATATATGGTCTATTTTGGAGAATGTCCCATGTGCAGCTGAGAAGAATGTGTATTCTGATGTGGTTAGGTGGAACACTCTGTAAACATCTGCTAAGTCAAATTGTTCACAGCTATGATTCAGTTCTGTTATTTCCTTGCTGACTTTTTGTCTAGTTGATCTATCTCTTTGTGACAATGGGCTTTTAAGATTTTCTGTTATAATTGTGTTCTTGTGTATGTGGTTTTCCATGCCCATTAGTATCTGTCTTATATAGTTGGGTGCTCCTGTATTTGGTGCATATATATTTATAATTGTTAGTTCTTCCTCTTGAATTTTATCCCTAATAAGTATGTAGTGACCTTCTATATCTCTTTTAATCATTTTACGTTTAAGTTCACGTTGTCTGCAAATAGAATAGCTACCCCTGCTTTTTTCTGGGTTCCTGTTGCATGGAATATTGTTTTCCATCCTTTGACTTTAAATCTGTGAGTTTCCTTTTGGGTCAGATGTGTTTCTTGTATACAGCATATTGTGGGGTCCTGTTTCTTGATCCATTATGTCAATCTATTTCTTTTTATAGGTGAATTGAGGCCATTTATATTTGATATCACTGCTATGTACTGGCTTGACTTTGCCATGTTATATTCCAGTTGTTTCTTTCTGCTTTTCCTCTTACTTAATTACTTATCTTACCTGGACGTTTCTTTCTGTTGTTGTTTTGGGGATTGTGGTCATTTTTATCTCTGTCTAGTATGTCTTTCAGTACTCTTTCTATGGTTGGTTTGGTGGACATGAATTTCTTCTGTTGTTCTTTGTCATGGAAGTATCTTGTTTCTCCATTAAATTTGAATGAAAGTTTTGCTGGGTACATCAGTCTGGGTTGAAGATTGTTTTCTTTCAGGGCTTGCAATACCTCACTCCAAGATCTTCTTGACTTGAGGGTTTGTGCTGAGAAGTCTGCTGTGATTCTAATGGGCTTTCCCTGATAGGTGAATTGTGTCTTTTCTCTGGCAGCTTTTAATATTCTGTTTTTATGCTGTATGTCTGAGATCTTAATTATTATGTGTCTGGGTGTGGATTTATGTTGATTGTGACTTTGGTGTTCTATATGCCTCACTTATTTGCATATCAGATTCTTTCCTCATGTTTGGGAAATTTTTTGCTATTTTTTCTGTAAACACTTTACATATGTCATTTTCCTGGACTCCTATATCTTTGCTAATGCCCATTATTCTTATATTGTTGCTCTTGGCATCATCATGAAGCTTCTGGATTGTCATTTAATGCTGCTTTCTTCTTTTTAAAAGTTCTATCCTTTCCTGATCACTAACTGGGATCCTGTTCTCAAGGTCTGAAATCCTATCCTCAGCTTCCTTTAGGTGGTTTTTCACACTTTCAATAGAATTTTTTGTTTCTTGGATGTCTCTTTGAGTTTGTTTCATGAGTTCTGCTTGTTTTCTATATTGCTCATTCAAAGTGTCAATCAGTTTCCCATGCTCATGTACTTTTTTTCTAGTTCTTCTTTAGCTGCATTCAACAACTTCTTTACTAAAGTTGTTATTTCTATCTTTACATGGGAGACTACTTCTAATTTGATTTCCTCTATAGCCTGATGCAGTTGTTTTTTTATTTCACTGGCTATCTTTTCAGAGATTCCCGGTGTGTTACTTTTGGGGTCCTCTATTTCAATGTCTCCTATACTAGCTTCTGGTGAGCTATATGTTCAAGACTGCATCTTGCTTTTTATTTTGTCATTTTCACTCTGCCTGGTGTTTTCTATGCATAGGAGGAGATCACACACACTCTTTTCAGACACACCAAAGTCTTACAGTTAGTTGGAGGGGGTTTTTACTATTGACCCTATTTATCCCCTGTACACCTCTATTTCAGGGGTATACTCACCACATTGATAGTCAATCCGGTGTAGTCCAAAGTTCACCACCTGGAAGCAAAGTTTCAAATTTTCTCACACTAACTGGATACCGCTGATCTTCTGATGTTCCGGGTGGGAAGGTGGGCCCATCTGTAGCAGTCCAGGGCAGTTTTCAGTCTTGGGTGGGCCTCTTCGATGTTCCCGGTGACAGGGCAGGCCCACAGGATAGGTTCCAGGTAGCCTACCCCTGAGGCGGGCTTGCGCTGAGTTCCAGGTGGCAGGGCGGGCCCTCAGTGGAGCTTCCAGGCAGCCTTTCCCTAGGGCGGGCTTCCTCTAAGTTCCCGGTGGCAGTGCTGGCCCACGGTGGAGGTTCCAGGCAGCCTATGCCTGATGCAGGCTTCGGCTAAGTTCCCAGTGGCAAGGCTGGCCCACGGTGGAGGTTCTGGACAGCTTACCCCTGATGCAGGCTTCTGGTGAGTTCCCGGTGGCATGGCGGGCCCATGGTGGAGGTTCCGGGCAGCCTACCCCTGAAGCAAGCTTCTGCTAAGCTCCCAGTGGCAGGGCAAGCCCACGTTGGAGGTTCTTGGCAGCCTATGCCTGATGCAGGCTTCTGCTGAGTTCCCGGTGGCAGGGTGGGCCCCTCTCCCTGTTTCTGAGGATCCCTGTTTATGTATGTCTTGGCCTGAAAATTCTGAACTTATCTTGAGCACTTTTATCTCTGGCCAGTCATGATTCTCCCTTAAGTTGCATCTTTTGAAAATGAATCATCCATGTTGCTAAATTTATCAAACGAATGAGGCAATTGATAATCTTTATTGACTTATTAAGTAGTGTGAACTCATCACATGAAGCAGGTCAGTGGGATGTGGCTTAGAAAATTATGTTTTCCTTGGTGCTTTTATGTCTTGCTCTTTTGCATTTTTTCTGATTCCCGGGTGATCAATGATTCTCTGTCATTCAATTTCTGCTTTGGTGCCAACCAACCATGGCCTGAAACCTATGAAACTATGAGCCCAAGTAAACTTTTGTGCTTTTAAATTCTATGTGTAGGTATTTTGTTTCAGTGATAGAATTGTGATCAACAGTGTAGTGAATTATTCCATATTTCCTAGGTTTCTGTGAAGTGGTTTACTGTGCATAATTGCCATCATGAGATAAATATTTAGTTTTGAGACAATTACAAAAAACTCTAATAAAAGAGGACCAGAAATACACATATTTGACCTCAGAGTGAAATCTTTTTTGATAGAGTTGAAAAGCTTTATGAATGAAGAAAGCAATATTTTTCAAAAACTGTTCTGTTTGAATTAATATTGATATGTGAAAATGACATTTGTTGTAGATTATATACAAATATATAGGATAGAATATCTAAACAGGATTAGGATTAAGTATAAATAGATATAATATAAATGTTATACAAGAAAACTTTGCAGAAAATATTTGTGACCATTTGGGAAAGAAGTTTACAAAATATTACATTTGAATCATGACATATAAATTAAAAATAGTAATTAAGATCTCTACTTTCATGTGTGACATTCAGGGCACAAGGCAATGTATTGCAGGTTCATAGTTGCATGGCCAAACTCATCTACATGTTCTTGTTTTGGGGGGGGCATGCAGCCTCTTTTTTGGACTGGTTCTAATAACGGCCCACAGCTTTCCTTAACAGATATCCATAATTTTGAAATCTTCTGCAGTCTCCACTGAATTTTTGCTTTATTCTCCCAGCTTTATTGACTGCCTTCTCAGGGCCCTTGATTTACCTTTGAATTCTGCAGGGAAGCCTCTCTGATGCCACAATTTTCACATTGTACAGCTGGTAAAAGAAATATCATGTGGTGAACACCTAGACCTGCTGCCAATTTGGGAAAATATAGGCCACACTGGACAATGACTATAGCACCTCTGCATGGCTTAGCACAGTGAAATTATTCCTGAGGAACATGTTCCTGGAAGACTGTTTACACATTCTGTCCCACAGTCGTGCTTCTTAAATGAAAACTTGACACTTTTGCACCTTTAAGCCTGTGAAGGGTAAGGTCTTGCTGATTTCTAAAATGCTCATGTGGTGATCAACTTGCAACACCCAACCTCACTGAATCAGAGTGTTTCTGGGTCTGGAAGGTCCAGCTGAGGACTGTTAACAACAGCATTAAAAAGAGAAAAAGAGGGAATGACGGTGTTGAATCTCATGGAGAAGTTTGTCACTCTTACTTTCCTTATATGAACTCAGTTCTTCTCAATGTTGGGAGATTTGGGGCCTTCACTGTCACTAAGGATTGCTGTGGTTATCTTTGGGGATGCTCTTTTCCTTACCTTGAGCATCACTCCCTAGCTCCAGTATAGGTACCTCAGTCTACATGCATAGATCCTTCAGCCTGTTGATACAGACTTTCTATTTTGCATCACTGAACTTTGGGGCTTCCCAGTTCAGATCCATGGTACAGACTTGCATGAGACACTGACATAGGTTCTAGGTCTTCAGCTATATTCATGAAGGACATTGCTCTGGCCTCTTGGCTTTCAGGTGGAATCATGCAGTACATTATCATGGAATCCCGGCCCTCAAGTAGATTCTTTGGGTCTTTAATTTTTGATATATCTCCCCCAACAATTTACATCTAAATTTTTAGGAATGCATGCAGTACATTATTATGGAATCCAGGCCCTCAAGTAGATTCTTTGGGTCATTAATTTGTTGATATATCTCCCACAAGGTTTTACATCTAAATTTTTAGATGACTATAATTAAAAAGTCCTATAAATTTTGTGTCCTCTGTTGAATCTATTCCATTGCAAACCCTGACTACAACAGGGCATTTACCGTTCAAGGTATGTATCTTCTTGTCCTTTTACAAAATCTACCACTTCTCTTTAAATGCATCAGCAATAACATTTATTTTGTCCCCAAATTTACAAATTGGTTTTTTTTTTTCAAATTTGTCTTCTCTGCTTTTTGTTTGTGAGTCTCATTACAAATCTGGCTAAAAATAGCCAGCAGTAGCCACGTCACAACCTGAATATCAGGTCCACTTCAAAGTATTTCAATGAGATTAATTAGCCTACAACCCTTATTTCTGTCTCCTACAAAGTCTCAAGATATATGAAAAATGTGGATTAATACTTTGCTAGTGTGTAACACTCATCCCTTCTGGTCAAACTGCCAATGGAGTCTTTGTTTCCTGCTCAAACATCTTGATCCTGGCCTTTATTGTCTGCATTTCTGTCATCATCCTGGTTTCTTGAGATCAACTGAATCACCCATCAGTCTTTTATTATGTGTTCTAGGGCTTCTTTAGCCACCACTGCCAAACTTTATAAACTCATACTGTAAACAAGTTCCAAAGTGTTCTAAACCACATGTTCAAATATAGGCATTTCTTATATGGTACCCCACTTTTATGGTACTAGGAACCAATTTTATGTGTTAGACACCTTTTCCATGATTGATCACAATTCTGACACCCACAAGACAAAGATGAAGAGGTTTCATTTTGTTTCATACTTTTTAGGGATATCAGTCAGTTGTTCTGGCTTAAAAATGCCATGATGGAATTGTGTGGTTGAGGAGAGCTGTCTGGTTCATATTAACTAGAAAGCAGAGCAATGAAGAGCTCCAGAAAAGGATATGGGACAGGCACACCCATGGCCACATCTATGTCATGGTCCCAGACACATCCAGACTTGTGTTACACCCTCTCCTCCTGCAAAGATCTTTCAGACTGAAAAAGAATCATGTTTCACGTAAGCAGAAATTAAAGGAATTCATGATTACTCAAATACCATTCATGGAGTAATGAAAGGAGGGATATTCTTAAAGGGGAGTACAAAAACAACAGAGTACAAAGGAAAGAATAAATATCATTAGAAGAGTAAACTAAGAAAACCAGAAATATTTTAAACAATAAAAAGCCAAGAATTTATAATTAAAAGACACATATTGACAATTTGGAGCAAAACCAGGAGCCCACTACATCTTTCCTGTGAGAAACACATCACAGCACAAATGCTCACATACTGAAAATGAAAGGATGGAAAATGATATTCCCTGCAAATGAATTCTAAAAGCAATCCAGAATACTTATACTGATACCAGATAAAACAGCAGTCAAGCTAAACTTAGTAAGAAACACACAAACACACTGCATGTCATGATGGAACAATCCAAGGAGAACCTGTCATGATTATAAATATATATGCAGTGAGGTTTGTTGATTTCAACTTTTATGACTAACATCGATGAACATAAGAAAAGATAAGCTCCAGCATAGTACTTGTGGTTAAACTCAATACTCCACTCTCATAATATATGAATCATCTACTACCTTCCCCCTAAATCAACAAGAATCAATGTAATTATACTAATGTATAGCTCAGTTGTACTTAACAGGCATCTTCAGAATTTTCTTTTCAGGCAACCCATCTTCTGGGCACACTTCTGTCTCTCTTAGGCAGAAGATTTTCTTCCTCTTGATAATTTCTTCTTTCAATATATTCTACTCTTAGCTAGAATAGCAAAAACAATGCTGGGTAACAAAGGCAAGGCAGACTTGAAATCTCAGACTTGAAATTATACTACAAAGCTGCTACAATAAAATCAGCATGGCACGGGAAATAAAACAGACCTGAGAACCATTGGAATAGACTCAAAGGCATAGAAAACAACTACAAACGCATTCAGTCACTTGCTATGTTCACCGTGCTGGATGTTGGACGTGCTTTGTTTCCAGTGCTTTATATTCCCGTTTGTAACTTTTGGAATGGTAATGTTCATCTTGTGACTTTGCATTTCAGAAAGGTTTAACATTGTTTCACTTGTATGGCAGGGTGGGGGGTGTGGGGGAGTGTGATTACAGTTAAAAGAGTTTGCCATAAATGTCAGAGGAGACTTGGGACTTGGACTTCTCAGCAATGCTGAAAATGTTAGGACTTTGACAACTATTGGAGATGGACTAAATGTCTTTTGTATAAAGGATGTGCATGAGTCTTTGGGGGCCAGGGGTGGAATATCATAGTTTATGGCAGTGGCTCCAGGCCTCATGCATTTGCATTGTTGTATATTTGTGATTGGCTGTAATTGTCTAGCATCTGGATTGATGGTGTCAGTGTTACACCCACCTAGGTGTGGATCTGACATACAATGTAATGGCTGGAAGAAGGCGTGTCTCTCTCTCTTGCTGATTTCCACCTTGCTGTTTGCAGCCACCATGAACTGCAACCCTGCCATGACACCCTGCCTTGGAGTCAACTGAGTATCCACTGAAACCTCCAAAAACTGTAAGAAATAAACCTTTCACTTCCCAACTTTGGGCATCAGGTATTTTGTCTCTGCGACAAGTAAAAAGTAACTAAGACACATTTAAATCCTTTTAAAGTGTGTACATAATCTGTCTGAAACTCCCAAACTTCCCCAGTGAGGTCAGGTATAAGGGAGAAGGAAAAACTTTTATTAATAAAGAGTTTTTATGATGACTATAGACTTTTACAAATATTACACCTGGAGAATACAAAGTGGAAAAAGTATACAGCAGTTAAAATGTTTGCTGTATAAGTTGTTAAATTTTACAGCAATAATTGTTGCTAAAATAAAGTCCTTACACTAAAGGAAAATTTATGTGATTTTGAAAATGAGATCTTTTTCTTCAAATGCAGTTGAACTAAATATAAATGTTAGTTCCAAATTAATGTTGTCAGTAGAGTCAAACAAAAAATTCCACATAGCAACTTTCTATTATAAATTATGTAGTGTGGTCAAACAGGATCATACAGAATTTTTATATTTTTCTTTGTACAGAGGTTATACAGTCTAGTTGTATTTTTAAAGAACATTTTTCAAATCCCACAAAACATTTTCTATCAATCATGAATGAACTAAGATATTTTCACTAATGCCTAAGATTTCTTTATTTCATTTACTTAACAGCAGAGAAACTGGATTGCTTTCCTATATAAGGCTGCTTCCACCTGATATGCTGTCACAAGTAGTTAGAGGGAATTTACTTGTACATGATATTTTTACAGTTGATAATGCATTAACCTATTTTGTAAACTCTTAAACCATGTATTTGGCTTGCAACATTTACACTTTCATATTAACTATCTCTGTAAGTTAGCCTGTAAATATAGTTGTATAATTTTCTTTGCTTAGAAACATCTGTTTGCAGATAAAGTGAACTTCAAACATAAAAATCACTCGGGGCCATCTGTTTGTTTTTCTTCTTTTTCTTTTTCTTTCTTTCTTTCTTTTTTTTTAGGCCCACAGCTGGGGCAGAAGTCCATTTACCCTAGGTTCATCTCCAACCCTCTAACTCTGGAGATCTGTGTCTCAAACATTCATCTTTCCTCTTTGTTTTTAGCAACCAGGCTAAGATCAGCCTGCACAGTACTAGACTCCTAGAAAAGCAGTCACCATTACAATGGCAAAGATCAGACCACCCAGCTGGGTCCAGAAGACAAACACAGCAGAGGGAAATATTTCAAATAACCACCATCTTCCGTGTAGGTGAGCACCATACTGTGATCCCCATGAGCAGGGACAGTGGCCTGCAATTACATTTCCTCCATTTAATTTAGGTGCACCTTTTGAACCTATCTCATCCTCCTTCTATCTGCACAAACTTCTATAGGAGGAGCCCAAGTGGCCAATTCTTTGTGTCAGAACATGAGATCAGACAAAAATTTTCTCCACCATTAGGGACACAATTGTCAACTCAAACATTGAAAAGAACCAGACCCAGTGCACCAACTTCCTTTTCATTTCTCCCTGTACCCTGCTTCACAGGTCCCCAGAATTGACTAGACCCAAAAATAATACATAAAGTTCTTCTTTCAAAACCTATGCAATGAGAAGGAACTTCAAGAAGTCTGACTGCTTCACTTTTACCTCATGTGCCCATCTGAGACCCTGTCTCCCCCACTACCACACACACACTCTTCTGGTACACACGTACTGTGCTCACTGCCATGGCTTTGGTGCCTAGCGTAGTTTGGAGCAGATATAAATCATGCTCTACACACTGATGCTCACAGAAAGGTCCCAGAGGATGATAAGCTGAAAACTCCTTGTTGCCTGGTGATGTCACAGTGTTGTACTGTAACGCATTCCTCACCAGTTTGTGGTGATGCTGGGCAAGGAAACCTACCACAGAGCCCATTGTGTGAGTAGAAAAGACATGACTGCATATGGTCCATGGTAATGGGTCATGATGAAACCACTAGGTTATCGATTTATGCATTTACAGTAGCATACTTTTATTATTATTTTAGAAAATACTTCTACTTATAAAATCATCCACAATGGTAAACAGCAATCAGCACTGTGCTAGCAGTAGCTTCACCATTTTGTGTTTACCACTTCTCTTGCCTGCATCATTTTCTCTGTGCTTGATTTAATCACACATCATTTTGCTTATGGCCCCAGGAGCAGTGGTAGGCACCATATGTACAGCAGCTATAGTAGTAGCAGAAACCACCTAGGTTTGTACAAATACCTCATGATGCCCACACAATTACAGAATCACATGGCAATCCCAGACTGTATTCTTGTTGTTCAGTGATAGAGGAGTGTACATCTATAGTAACTGCTCAGTGCTTGTCCCTTGATCTACTTGGTATATTAATGGAGCAGAGGCTTTGTATATAAAAGGTATATTTCTTGCTCTTACAGAGTCTCTTTTGCATTTGGTGAATAAGGGAGCTCCAGGTTCTATCATCTCAGCTTATGGCCCTGTGTCTCTTCAACAGTAATGAGGGAACAGATGGAGTATGAGCTCGGAAATGACAAGTATCCCTTTGCCTCAACATCATGGGCCAGAGCCAGTCAGAGGGCCTAAGTTGAGGCTGGGATATGCAAGGGGAACCTGGACCATCTGAATGCCCTGATTCTGCCCTATCTGTCCCATGCTAAGCCTTGACTTGGAGAGAGCCCTCAGAGTTCAGCTGAGGCACAGCTATATGTGCCAGACACTGCCTGAGGGATTTGCAAGGTTTGTTTGTTTGTTTGTTTGTTTGTTTTGGTGCTGGAAAACAAACTCAGGACCTTGCATTTGGCAGGAAGGTACTTACATCACTGCACTATAGACCCAGCCCCACAAGGTTTCCTTTGTAGTATAGTCTTCTCCCAGCATTTCAGGGAGTTAGAAATTATCAACACTAGGTGGCAGAAGAGGAAAACTTGGGCTCAATGCTTGCTTAAATTCAAAATGTCTTAGTACTTTCTCATTGCTAGGACAAAATACCTGATCCCACAAATTGAGGAGGAAGGGTTTAGCTCACAATTTGTAGAGGTTCAGTCCACAGTTGGCTGGTTCCAAGATAGAGTGGCGTGACAGAGAAGCATCACAGAGGAGAAACTTCAGAGGACATGGATTGGCAGGCAGGAAGCAGCAGCACTCAAGACAGAAGGCGATCAGGCCATGCTCACAGTAACCCATGTATTCCCACCAAGCTTCACCTTCCAGCATCACCCAGCTATAAAGCTATCAGTGGACTAATTTGGTATCACACATGCATGATTCAGTCACTCCCCACCTACAAGTACATGAAGCTTTGGGACTGCATCTAGACATAAGCCATAAAATACAGGTCTTACACCCAACTGTGCTATTTATTGCCACCCTGGTGGTTTCTCTGTGGTGATCCAGATGCTGATGTGTGGGCAGAATCAAGGGGGCTTTCATGACAAGGGAGAACTGCTACCTGACAGTATGCAACTTGGGTAGGGCAGAAGAGAAGAGGAGAGGAGAGGAGAGGAGAGGAGAGGAGAAGAAGAGAAGAGAAGAGAAGAGAAGAGAAGAGAAGAGAAGAGAAGAGAAGAGAAGAGAAGAGAAGAGAAGAAAGGATAAGACACAACCTCTGCACAAACAGAGAAAGACGTGTGCTTACCATCTTAAAATGGTCATGAAAACAAATCACCAGGCTAAAAATGTAGTCTGTATTTATACCTATAAATCCAGAACTCTGGGAGGCCAAGACAGGAGATCATAAATTCAAACCTAGCCTGGTCAACTCAGTGATTTAGTGAGACCCTCTTAAAATAAACATTTTCTTTTTGTTTTTTAAAAAGGGCTATGGATGCTACAAAAGATATAGCTGCATGTATGTTTAGATGTGTGGGATTGATAACCATATTTCTAGGTTCCTGTTGGATTGTTTTGAACAGATCTGTTTGCACTCTCACTGCTTGAGTGTCCATTTTGTGCACTTTAATTTTGTAACTTGAAACTATTTCTAAAATAACAACATGTAATTTATCAACTAGTGATTTCTTACTGTTTATCTTCTTTTCTTGAAATTCTGTAATATTTCTATCCTTTTTCTGTTTTTTTTTCTCTTTAAATTAAAAAAAAGGGCTATGGATATAGCTCAGTGTTGAGGCTTTGGGTTCAATCCCCAGCAGTGAAAAAAAAAGCCCTGCTTTTATGACCAGAGGTCAACAAAGGAGGTGTCTTCTAGTAGAGTTTAATTCAGGCAGTGTAGGAGGTGGCTTAGTGGTGAAGGACGTACCAGGGCTTGGATTCAATCCACACACCAAAATAAATATATAAATAAGGCTCAATTTATTAGCTGCCTGTCACAAAAGCTCTTGGGCACTCCAGAGAATTGTTAGGTTTTACCTTGCCTTGGAGAATGAGGACTGTCTTTCCATGATCTCAAGTTATTTTTGAAATGAGCATTTTCTCTACCTCACATTTCTTCAGTTCTTTTTTTTCCCTCTATCAACTTCTTTTTTGATATAGTGAATCCAGGAATGATAATAAATGTATATAATAACCAAACAAGATAAAGGACAGAAAAACAAGCTTATTTTCAACAAATTACTTCCCACAACTGAGCTAAAAATTATTCACAAGTCTTTGTCTGCTGCTAGAAAAGCTTTGAGTGTCTCTGTTCTCAATAGCTGCTTAATTGGATGCCAAGCCAGCTTTGGCAGGTAACTACCTGGCCCAGGCCTGTTGGAAAATCATGTGAGACAGCTCAGTGATTGAGTCCCTGGAAGCTTTCAAATCAAAAAGACTTCGGTGTGTTCTCCACTCAGCCAACAGAAGCCTGTGTAAGCACTGATGCTGGGTACCGTGACAGCCACAGCACTTGTTCCCAGGACTCTGAAAAGTTCTCTTGGGATTCCCTCCTCTCTTCTGACTCATTTATCATCACTGTGCTGTGATCCGCATTCTATGCCAGGTCCTATGACAGGCAAGCCAAAAGACACCAGGAAGAGGAGGAGAACAGTGAGCAGACACACCAGTAAGCAAAATAACGTTAGTGAGGGACACGGACCATGGTAGTGAATGGCTGTAGTTCTAGATGTTCCCAGAGGGAAGGACAGTGAGAAGATGTGAAAATAAAGAAAAGAGACAAAAGCTGAGGTCAAGTAGAACCCTCTCTCCTGATGGGAGAGAAGGGATTGCTTAACCACTGTAGCATGTTTATTTGTGCTTTCAAAAGGATGTCAATTTTAACTCCGTGGCCTAGTATCTTGTTTGCCTGGTTGGGCTGGGCCCCTTGCCTTCCTGGAGCTGGAACAGCTTATTTACATGGCTTGTTTTAGGCTCTCTGTGTTTTCAGGGCTGACCTCGCTTTAACCCCACACACGTGATCAATATTGTGCTTCAACGGCTCCCTACAGGTGGTAGAAAAGCAAGGTGAGCAAGGTGAGTAAGTAGGAAGGGAAACTGAAGTGGTTGTTCTGAAAAGATAAGATGTGACATGAAATAAGACAAGACGTACATGTAAGACCTAGGGGAAGCATGTTCCAGCATAGGGAGTGGTGAATGCTAAGGCCCTCGGGTGCAACTGAGCTTGATGTGTGGGAGAACAAGAAGGAGCCCATTGAGGCCCAAGCTGGGGAAGAGTGGAAGAGAAGAGAGTGGGGAGGTGGGGAGCCCCTTTGCAGAGTGTGGGTTGTGGTCCAAATGCAGATGCCTTTGGGATAACCTGGCATTACACTGTGAACTGCCACAGCATCTCTATCTCCCAGGCCTCCTACACTAACGTGCTGCCCACACGTAACTGCCAGGACTACATCTGCAGTCATCCTTTGCCCATTGTCACTGTCTGTCATGTTCCTCATTGTTTTAGAAGTTGCTCCTTCTTACCCAGCCCTGGACCCCCAATTTGAGTGAGCATCCCAATTTCTGTATAGCATTGTTGTTGCTATCTCTCCAGCTCTCTCCCAGGTCCATCAGCCTCCCTGAAATCTATCCTTCTCCAGCTTCCCAAACAAAATCTGACTGTGTTAACTCCTACCTACAAAACTTGTGGTTCTATAAGGCATGCATTATGCTCACCAATACAGTAGCTGCAGGTGGAAATTTAAAGGTAAATTAATTGGAGTTAAACAAAATTTAAAATGTAGCTCCTCAATTACCTGGGCCACATCTCAAGGGCCTAGTTTTCACCCTTGGCTACCCTACTGGACAGCACAGATACAGAATATTTCCCTTGCCATGAAAAGTTCCAGTGGGCAGCACAGGACCCTGTGGATAAAAATTCAAATTTCTTAGCCAGCTGCACAAGACTTGAAAGAATCTGACTTCATCTGGATTATCCCTGCTCAAATTCCCATTCACTCTCCCTAGCACACTCAGCTTCAGCTATCCACACACAGATGTCACTACGCTCCCTCCATAGAGTAGCACTGACTTACACACTCCCAACTTGCTGTGTATGAGGGCACCTGCTTCGTCAGCCTCACTAGAATAACATTTCTTATTGCTGGTTGGAGTGGGAGGAGGCCGGGGATTGAAACTAGAACCTCACACATGCTTAGCAAGTGCCCTACCACTGAGCTACACCTGAGTCTACTGCAGTTTTAAATGAGTTCATCCTATGAGTGAGGCTCAGTAGCATGTTTAGGAGCCTTTTGGATTTACATTTGGTGGAACTGTCAGTTCCTGTTCTTCACCGTGTTCAAAAGGTTGTGAGTTGGGGAGATCCAAGATGGCTGATTGATAGGTAGCATGATAGAGAGCCTCTCTGAGAAAAACAACTCAGATGCTAGAATCTGATACCATGGAGACCAGACAAAAGGAGAGGAATTCTCATGACCCAGGAAGAAACTGAGGAGAAAGAAAAAAACATAAAAAAAGAAGTGTGGATGGAGGGCAGGAGCTGGGCACACTCCAATAGCTGTGCTGGGTGTGTCTTAGAGTCAGGTGATTCACGATCGAGCTGAGGTAGCATCCCCGCCAAGAGCGGGGGTTGGTGAGCTCGACACCCTTGGCAGGAGGATGCACTGCAATGGTGAGTAGAGATGGTGCGCCAAGCTGCATGGACTTTGGTGAGTGCTGGGAACTGGATTTCCCAGAGCGAGATGACCGGCTAGATGACATATTGGATTTGGGCAAGTCAGGCTTGAATCAGCAGCTGAGGTGGCTTCAGTCGGTGACTCCTGGCCCAAAGTGGATTGATGGGATCTGTTTGGGCTGGGTCGTGCCCCTGGTCGGGACCCAATAGCCAGGGATAAGGCTGTCCCGAACCTGTGACATCAGCAAGGCACACACAAACACACTGGTTGAGGAAGGAGAGGCCAGCCCACATCGCCCCTTCGTGCACCTCACAGATCAACAACAAACAGGAGAGGGCAGCACTGCCCTAGCCAGTAAGCTGCAAAGGGACTGTAAGCCATACATAAAGGTCCAGAGACCTCCACCATTCACCTGTCAGAAAAAAAACCAGAAACATGACAAGACAGAGAAACAACAAAAAGCCTCCAACTGCCAACTGAGAGAAAATAAGCCCAGGAGAGGTAAATACAGAGGAGATTGAGGGCAGCGCACATGCAATATCAGACATGGCCTCATTGGAAATAAAGAAATACTTCTGTGACCTCATTGACGAATTTAAACCTGATATTCTAACTCAGGTAAAGCAAGATATAAGAAGATTAATAAAAGAAACACTGAGTATTCCTCAAGAAGACACAAATGGAAGAATGGAGGAACCTAGAGAAAGGAGAGAAG
Source organism: Hydrochoerus hydrochaeris (assembly GCA_004027455.1). NCBI lineage: Eukaryota > Metazoa > Chordata > Mammalia > Rodentia > Hydrochaeridae > Hydrochoerus > Hydrochoerus hydrochaeris. The sequence continues at coordinate 144,975 of PVLA01004541.1, read as the reverse complement.
CCTTTGATGAATAATATAGGCAAAATCTAGAATACATGAAACAGATCCAAAGAGAATATCAGGAAATTTAAAACTCCATTGAAAGCTGGCAAAACTTCTTGACAGAAACTAAAAACAGAGTTTCAAAACTTGAAGATAGATTTGCAATGTATGACTGCAAAAAGAAGGATCTCTTAAAAAATAACAAGGAACCAGGAAGTAATGATACAAAGGCTAGAAGACAGCAAGAGAATTTATAACTTAAGAATAAAAAATGTGAACGAAGAAGCAGGGACAAATACAAATGAAGTAAAAAGGTTATTCACAGAAGTAATCAAGGAAAACTTCCCAAGCATAGGAAGTGATGTTCAGATATAAGAGGCATACAGAACTCCAGCGAGCTGCAACCAAAACAGATCTACACCCAGACATATAATAGTCAGGATCCCAGAAGTCCATCACAAGAACAGAATATTAAAAACAAAGAAAAGAAACCAATTACCTATAAAGGAAAACTCATCAAAATCACAGCAGACTTCTCGATGCAAACTATCAAATCAAGAAAAGCTTGGACTGAAATATTCCAAGCCCTGAAAGAAAATAACCTCCAACCCAAATTGATGTATCCTGCAAAACTACATCTCAAAATTAATGGAGAGACAAGATATTTCCATAACAAAGAGGAACTGGGGGAGTTGGTGACCACCAATCCAACCCTGCAAAGAATACTAAAGGACATTCTAGAGAGAGAGAAGAAAATCACCAGGATTCAGGAACAGTGGCAGAAAGGCCTCAATGAAAGGGGCAGACAGTGGAATGAAGGAGAAAAGTAAACAACAGTGACAGAAAAATAGCATAGCAGAGATGAGGCAGAGAAGATTGGCTATATCGCTGTTTTGTCTTGACTGATTTTATTTGAATCTGATATGCTTGAGGGTGTCAAGTCTGGGAGTGGGGCAACTACTCTGGGGATGGCAGTATTCAATAGGATACCCATTCTGGTTTGATATTAACTGCCTTTAAAGTCCTATAATGTCTCCAGTGTTTGGTTTTTATTAATAGTGCTATGTACTGCTAAGTTTAATTATACAATGCCTGACAATATAGACAATTTTATTGAAAATAACAGGAGACATCATGGTGACTACCATAGATCACTTAGTATTGTGGTTTTATATGTCCTTTTCATTTCATGTTTCTCTAGGAATTTGTATTGTTGACTTGTTTTGATTTGTTTTTCCCTCTAATACAGAAAGGCTAGTTATGCATTAGAGACTTATACACGTATAGCACTGCTAAACAGTTTATGAGAATTGGTTATAGTTATTGTAAAAAAAAGAGAGAGGAAAGGATTGTAAAGGATATAACTGCATGTATGTTTGAGTGTGTAGGATTGATGACCATACTGCTAAGTTTTTGTTGGATGGATGAACAGAGCTGATTGCAGTCTCACTGTTTAAATGTCAACTTTGTATGCTTTAGTTTTGTAACTTGAACAAATACTTCGAGGAGGAAAATATGTAATTGTCAACTAGTGGTTTCTTACTATTTTTGTTTTTGTTTTGAAATTTTGTATTATTTGTACCCTCTTTCTGTTTCATTTTTTTCTTTAAATAAAAAAAGGCTGTGAATCTTTATCATCTTGATTTCTAGAAGCTCTTTATATATTGTGATTAAACCTTTGTGAGACTTTTTTTCAATTAAATATATATCTTCTGTGACTTTGTGTATAATATTTTGTTCCGTTTTGATTGCCACATATGAGGTGTGATCAAAATACACAGTGAAAGAAGTCACTGAGAAGCAAGCCCTCCCTGTAAACCAGCACCATGCATGGGCTGCAGCCACTGGAGGGCTAGCCAGACCCCAGATTTTTCCCATGAGTCAGCGCCTTCAGACTTCACAGACTTCAGGGGAAGAGAACAAGAATTCACCAAGAAACAAGCCCTCCTGGCAAATCAGTGCCATGGTTGGGCTGCTTCTGCCCAGGGGACAGCCAGACCACCACCCCCCACCATCCCATAAGCAATCGGCTGATCCAGAGAAATACAGGCTGTGATGATACTACTGAGGTGAAATGCAATTTGATGTTGTGGTGTTTGGTGTTTCACTGATTTTGCAGGTCTAGGGCTGATGGTCTGATCATCTGTTCAGAGGATCATGGTATGCAGTGTGGCATCTATGGGGGACTTCCTTCTGAAAGTGGTAGGCATTGTTAATTCCCTATTATCTTGTTTTGAAGTCCTGTATTATTTTCATCATTTCATTTTGTTGAGTTGGGTTTTATTCTGTATTGTCTTGTTTGATTTTGTTATATCCGATGGCATGGGCAGCTATTTCAAAGATAGCAAGATAGGGCTGAGGATTTAGCTCAGTGGCATTAGCACCTGCCTTGCAAGTACAAGGTCATGAGTTCGATCCCCGGTACCAAAAAAAAAGCAAGATATATTATGGTAGCCATTTTGGATTTACTATTGTCTTGAAGTCTTTCGTTGCATTCATCATTTTGTTTTTAGTGGTTTTCTTCTTCTTCTTCTTTTTTTTTTTTTTTTACTATGTCTGAAGGTATCTGCAGCTATCTTGAAAACAACAAGTGGCATTATGGTAAACACTGTTGATTTTGTATTGTTCTGAAGTCCTGTGTCACTTACATTGATTTGTTTTGATGGGCTTTGTTCTATTCTATCCAGTTTGGTTTTATTCTCTTTAAAATAAAAAAATACAGTGAATGTTTACAATTTTAAACATGCTTACATCGCTGTTAATCTCTCTCAAAATACTCCCCCTCACTTTGAGCTTGCCATTTTCTGAAGCATTCACAAGTATCACTAGGAAATGTGACCAAAAATACGATGAAGCCTTCCGCAGAGTGCCACCCACAGAAAGGTACCTCATCAAAACATGACAGTGTGCCCTCTACCACCTACGTCACCAGGCCAGGCACCATGCTTGTTCTGATTCTTCCCCAAGTCAAAATAACAATGAATGGTAAACAATTTAAACTGATCTGGGACATCTCACAAGCCACAACATCATAACTAAAGAAGCTTGTGGAAAAGGCCTTCTACTGCCACCTCAGAAGTTCACAAAAATAATGAAATAAGTGTATTTCAAGAATTAGGGAAGTATTTTGAAGGGCTAAGTGGCAGTGTGGGTTTTACTATAGTATTTCTTAAAAAACATTCTTCAAATCACTTTTTTAAAGGTCTTTTTTTTTGTTTATTTGTCTGTTTTTTATTTTTTGAGACAGGGTCTCACTATACAGTTCAGGCTGGCCTTGAGCTCTCAACAATCCCCCTGCTCACAGCCTCCCAAGTGCTGGGGTTATAGGTCTGCACCACCATATGAGCTAAAAGTTTCTTATCATCAAAAATTCATCAAAATTATCTTTTCTGGCTCTTGAATTTTAAGTGGTAAAAAGGCTTTCTGAGTCTAAAGATTTAAAGGGGTTTGGTCATGTTTTATTTTTTGTATTTTATATATTTATATTTTTGCAACTAAATTAAATTTTTGATCCACTTTAAATGTATAATATGGTACATAGCTCAAAACATATCTTTCTCTAAATGACTACTCATTTTCTTCAGCACCACTAACCATAACTCCATTTATATAATACTGACTTGAAACACTGTTTCATCTTACACCAACCTCCAGTATGGATTGGAGACAATTTCTGGACTTTTTACTTTCTCCTCTAGCTCTTCATGTTGGTCTAATTATTGAGCCTTTATAGCATAAATCTAATTTTAATGTACTTCCTCCATGAACGTTTCAAAGATATCCACAAGCAGCCTCCCTCCTTTCCTTTCAGTGTGCCATACTGCTCTGTCCCCAATTTTGGCTTCCACCTGTGATGTCTTTGGCAACCTGCAGTTCCTGGGACAACATGTGTTATGAATATACCCCAACGCACACACTCACCCCTCCCATCACAGTGACAGCCATCAGAACACGGGGTTTGCCCCTGGTGGTTGGTTTCTGCTTGTCTGAAAATGCAGATGTGTCTTCCCTAGCCCAGGCTCTGACCTATCTCCTGAGTCCTCCAAGGTTTCTTAGGGTCCAGAGTGGCTCCAGAGTGAACCTGGACTAGAATGTCCTCTTTAGAACACATACTCGATAGGACCTGAGCTGAGCCCTCCTCTCTTTGTTGAGAGTCCAGGCCCTGCTGGCCCAGGCCTGCAGTGTCCAATAGGAGCTTCCTCACTCTGTGCAAAAAATGGACTTGGGTTCAACTCCTCTTTCTCCTGTTACCAAGGCAGGAAGGACACTTGGCCTTACTTTGTGGGTGCATGCTTCACTGAGGATGCCACAATGGAGAGGTCTTCTCTCTTTATCTCAGAGATATCTCTGCATCTGGGCCAGGGTGTGGCTCTTCACTTTTTAAACACCAGTGTCCTGATTTAAGAGCTGCCCAGCATTTGACAAATATCTATAGATTCTGTCCTCCACATTCAACCTGTGCCAGCTGCCAGACAACACTAAGACAGCACTACTCTGACCTGACAGAGTCTCATTTCCAGAAAGGAATGTGAAAAGACCAAAAGAAAAAAAAAAAGACAAAAGTCCCAGCATGGTGCTTCATACCAAGATGTGCACTGGGTGATCTTCCTGGGTCCTCCTTTCTGAGGCAGATGCTATACACCATGGCATTTTCTCAAGTGGAAGTGGATTTTGAGCCTTTCCAGGTCACCTTCATACCCTATTGTACTAGTGACAACACTGAAGATCAGGAAAGGACAAACCTGAAGATTCTTGGGGGGCCAGATGAGGAACCAAGAACTGGCCCGATATTTGTATCTCAGATTTCCACCAATACCACTGTTTTCTCCCTCTCTCTCCCTCACACTGGAGTCTAAATCAAACCAGATCCATGGGTCACCTCAGTGCTCCTGGCAGCCTCTCAGTTCCCTGTGTTCCCACCAACTCTGCTGCTACTCCAGGTTGGAAAAAACATCTTCTCTTGCCTAGATCATTTTAGTGCCTCCCACTCTCTTCTGCTCTGGTCCACAGAGACACAGAGACATCTGTCCTCCTGCCTCTAATCAGACCACCTTCTTACTGGATGACTCTCCATGGCTTTCTATTTCTTTCTTTTCTAATCATCACTTAAACTTTTATTTTGAAAGAATTGTCAAGTAGATGCAATTGCAAGAAACAGTATAGAAGTACTGTGTACCTTTGCCCAGTTTCTTGAATCACTGTTCTCTGTTGCTTTTCAAATAAATATGAAGATTGGTATGGTGGTTTTATCTTAGAACTGGAGACCTGGGCTCAAACCATGACTTACCTCAGAGTAACTTTGGCAAGTTATTTTTCCTCTCTGAGCCTTAGGTTCCTTGGGCTTAAAGTAAAGGCACTCACTCAAAGAGTAGCTTGAGACTTAAATGAGATAATACTTACAAAGTGTTTAAAACAAAGACTGACATATTGACTGACACTCAATGAATAATAAAGTAGCCTGGAATGATCTAGCCCCTACCTACCTCCTCCTGTCCATAATCCCCTTCTTTTTCTCTATTCCAGCCATATTGACATTCCTGAGTCTTCTTGTCCTGCTCCTCCGCTACTCCAGGACCTTTGCATATGCTATTTCCTGATAGTTGGAAGTTTCTTACCCCTGTAATTGTCAATTGTGATATTCTTTAATCTTCAGCCTGAAAATTCCTTTGTCAGAAAAGTTTTTCTTAGCCTTACACATTTGCTGTTTCTTCTCTTGTAGTGCCCTGTTTAGCTTTCCCTGTGAGTACACATTTCAAGATGCAAATATGTAACAATTTGTATTTTCCAGTTCCTCCACAGATTGTGAGTCCACGACAGTCAGGATAATGTTTGTTTTGCTCTAGAGTATCCCTAGAACCTAGCAAAGGGTCTGACATTGAGGAGGAACCAATAAAACATTTGTTAACTGAATCAGCAAAAGTAGAGAGGGAGTCAGGGAGAGACAGGTATGGCAAGGATAAAGATGAATATTTTGTTAGCACCTACAAAGCACCTCATCCTGTGCCATGCACTTTCTCACTTACCTGCGGAAATTTAAAATAACCCATCAGTGTCGCTCTGGGTTTATATTCCCCTTAGCTTTTCATCTCTGCCTGATAATACATGTATCTAGTGTCTGATTTCTTCACTAATGTGAACTTCATGGGCTCAGAAGTGTTGATGTCTTCCCTTCCATGTCTCTAGGACTCACAGCAGCGCCTGGAACATCATAAGTGTTTGGCAAATAGTTCTGGGATAAATGAATACCTACATTACCTGGATGAACAAGCACAAGAAACATACTGAGTGGCACAGTTATCATGCTGCCCTTCCTTTAAACACAGAGAGACTGGTTTGGAGAAATCCAATACCTGCCCCAGACAAGGCCTACTTGAGCTCAAACCTCAGCTGAGTCCCCACACATTTTCCTGGTTTACTTTCTGCATTTGAGTTCTCCCAAAAACAGACCTCAAGATAAGGGTTCCAGAGTTAGAAGTTTATTTGAGTCATTCCAGGAAATACCAGTGGAAAAAATCAGGCAGCGAAGGGAAGGAGGTCAACAAAGGGAAAATCACCACTCAATTAGCACTGCCATGGCAACTGGGAATGGCAACCCCCGCAGGAGCTGATGGAGAACAAGACCATGTCCTCCCAGCCCAGCACAACAGAGCTGGAACACCGGGCACCTGTTCCTGTCACCTCTTCCCTGTAGACAATTAGCAGTGGATCTTCCCTCCTGCAGGGCCACCTTGCCCTCCATGAGGGCTGGGATGACTCACATCAGGAAAAAGTTCCCTGAAAAGGCACACAGGCTTGCCAAGGACACTCAGAGGGGCACTACAAACACAGCTTTTGGATGCCATACAGATGTTCGCCATCAAAGCTGCTGCATCCTCTCCAAAGATGACATTTAAAGACCAAATGCTTACAGAGGAGTCCTTTCCTGCTCAGTAGCCCTGAGCACTCAGACTGTCTTCCTTTCACTTCTTGGGATTTTAAGGTTCCCCAAGATCTGGTTTAAATTACCTCCAAGTCTCAAGCTGGTCTAAGCTTACCACAGCTTTATTGTGTAAGGTGTTTAAAATGAATTGATGACATTTTTTAAAAAATGAAAGTATTCACATAAAAATCCAAATGTCTATCTTCTCTTAAAAGCATAGAAACTTGACAGTTTGGGCTTGTATCCCTGCTTGGGCCACAGAAAGTAGAACTGAGTGCTGCCTGTTCCCATTCAGAAGGGCAGCTACTGCGGCTCCCACTGTGTCTTACATCCTCCCAACACAGTCAGAGATTACTTCACGCAGCTTTTTACTCAGAAAAAGAGTTCAGACAGAGCAACCAGGGGAGATCCTGCCCTCTGGGGGCCACAGTACAATCTTTGGTGGCCCCATTCTATGTTCTCTATCCCACAGGACCTATCTGTTCCCTCCACACCCCCATGCAATGCCTGGAAACTCCTGTGCTTCCCACACCCTCTGCAGTTCCTGTCATATTAAGGCTTCCTGCCTCTAACTGCATTAGTGGCTCCACCAGCCAGCCCTGTAAACACACTCAATCTGCAAGTGGTCTGAATCCCTAGTACTCTCCATCAAATCCATGGTTAGAAGTCAAATGAAGACCCCTCATCTGAACTTGAGTGAATGCATCCTTGGAAGTACAGTGCTGGAAGCCTGTCTGTCCTGGTTTAATCTCACCTCGACACACACAGTCCCACAGGGGAATCAGTCTATCACAGTCGCTGTATGTCTGAGTTGTCTCCCTTGCTGTGCTCCTCAGCATGCAGCCAGAGGTCACTGTCCATCGAGAAGCCAGATGGAGTGTGCTGCCCTCATTCTGTCCTGTCTCCCTCTTGTTCCTCTGTGCCCGCCTTCCCTTAGGTGGCTAACATGGTCCCAATTGCCTTCCTGAGCATTTATCTTTCAGGCAAACCTGAGCTTGACGCCTGAGCACCTCCCACGTGCCAGCTTCAGGGAAGGGCCTGGTGCACTTCACTGTTTGTTTTCTTAATTTTTCCTTCCTCTTTTCAATTAGTATATGTTTGCAATGCGTAACAAATGCATTCATCTTGGGGAACTGGTACATATACACAATAAATCCTTTTTTACCTCCCTTTCTCCTCCTCACTTCATCTCTCCTCATCCCCTAGGTCCTTCCCCATCTCCATGAAGTCTATCTCCCTGCTTATCTATCTTCCCAATCTATCTTTTGTCTTCTAAATTATTTATAATTTAAGTTTTTCATAGAAGACAACCCATGCAATATTTAACCTTCTGTGTCTGATTTATTTCATTTAGCATTATGGTCTCAAGGTGCATCCATTTTCCTGTAACTGATTAAACTTATTCTTCTTTATGGCAGAGTCATACTCCACTGTGTGTAAATACTGCATTTTCATTGTATGTTCATCTGTTGGTGGGCCTGCAGCCTGCTTCCTCAATTTAGCTATTATGAGTTGAATACATAGTCATCTTTGTATCCTCTGCACATACAAAGTCAGTGAAACAGATGTCCCAGTGTCTCCCACACACACTCACACCCAGAACATCTCACACTTCACCCGGGCTGTCCTTGCACCTGCCTGTGCTGACTCTGTCCCTACCTGATGTGCCCAGCTCCCTGACCCTCTGACAGCCATCCTGCTAGCTTGGCTCCTCTCCTTTTCAGATCAGCACATTTCTGATCTGTGCCTTTGTTACCACAACAGCAAAGTGGAAGTGGGCACATGATCTGGGGCTGGTCCCTTGCCTGCAGAGCCTGGGGTGGCATTCTGGGGTGTGAGATGTGAGGGCTCCCTGTGGGGAAGTGCCTGTAAAGTAAGGAGCTCTACAAAGATGAAGTAGGGAGACAACCCTCCTAACCTGATCCCTGGGAGGTCTGGCACATGAGCCACCACCTGGGGGCTCCCTCCCACCAAAGACAATAATTCTGGAGTAGGTGAGAGGAGCCAACATTCACAGAGCTGAGAGCTGGGAGCAGGGTGCAGGGCCTGGTGGGGCATCAATAACATCTGCTTTAAAGTGTCTGGCTTGTGAAATTGCTGGGAAGATGAAACAGACCTATTTTAAAAACCACAGGCACTAACCGACACGACGGAGTTTAAATATTGTTTCTCTTATTTTTAATCTTTCTTCAAAATTCAGCTAAAATTCTACCTCTTAAGTCTTCCTCAGTGGAGACTTAACTGCCTGGAGAATGAATTGTTCCTTCCCTTGATGTTGTTTTTTTCCTTTGAAGATTTAATACTGCTTAAGTAAAACATGCAACCATTAACATCATAACAAATTTTCAGAGTCTGAATGTTCCTTCCTTCTGCCCTGTCACTTCCCTGCTAAAACTTTGTTGATGGCACTTGTACCTTGAATATGTGTAGTCCTACCTTATACTGTGGTTGGGTTTCCTAGCTGCCTGTTGGATCCCCTAATGGATAAGACCTTGCTTATTAATTCCTTTACATCAGCTTTGCCCATGAGTCAAACTTTCTGCCACACAGGATAGGGCAGGTGGGCTGTCAAATACACTCCTGTACCTTCTACCCCATGGAGACCCCTAGTGGAAAGACACAGCCAAGCCCAGAACTATCTTTCCAGGTCCTGGTAACAAGTGCTCCAGATAAATTAGAGAAAATCCTATCTTAGAGAACACTGTTTTAAAAGGCAATTTCCATCTGATGACATATCTTGCTCATCAGATATGTCAGTTCATTGATTTACTCCTTTTTGCTTAGTAAGGTTATTATTTTGTACACAGGCATTTACTAACTTTCAACATGACTAAAATAGAAATGCACAGCCATTGTGAGGAGTAGGAAACATTTTTAAGGAATCTTGCATCTCAGGACACCCAAACCACATTTGAGGGGCCTTGGGCTTATGTTTGTTGGCCCTGTGACCACACTGCATTCCCATTCTGCTCCAATATTCCTGGCTACCGCCTCTCTCGCTCTGCATTTCTGTAGTCATGTGCACCTCAGAGCCACAAAGGATCATGGGAATGGAGAGGAGCTGACAGGATTACAGATGACCAGGTGAGAGGTTGATTTAGACTCAGGTCAGAAAGACTGGCTCTGTCCTGACTGTAGATACGAATTTAGTGATCTGCCCTTGCTAAGCCTCTGCTTAAGAGTGCAGGGCTGACATGCACACTGGCTTGCCAAGCTCTAGAAACTTCCCCATCTCTTCCTCCTCATCCAGCAGACAGAAGCAGCCATTTCTCTCATTGTTGGCTGCCAGTTCCATCTCTCAAGAAGTCTTCAAGTTTCAAGAATCTGTCAGGACCCTATTTTTAGTGGAGTGATGCTGCTCCTGGGCGTCCAGATTGTTACAGCATCCTCCCCACCAGATGGCCCTCTGTGCTGTCAAAGGGGCCTATTGTGTCCCCAGCTCTCACATGCTGATCACCTCACATAAACCTTGCCACTTGGAGCAATTCTGTACCCTCTGTCTACCCTGCCACTGGACCATTATCAGATGTGAGAACCAAGGCTTAGCAAGGGCAGGTGACTAAATTCCTACATGCAGTCAAGACAGAGCCAGTCTTTCTGACCTAGTCTGAATCAACCCCTCATTCAGTCATCTGTAATCCTGTCAGCTCCTCTCCATTGCTTGGAGGTACACATGCCCATGAAAGAGAGAGGGAGAAAGAGAGAGACAGAGAGAGAAGCAGGGGATGCGGATCAGTAAATAATACTTAGCGATTACCTACTGACCTGCAGGTCATAAACTGCCAGCTCTATGTCCAAAATCTTATCACACTGTTTGATTTTTTCGGTTTGAAATTTTTAAAAATAGTTGGTGCCTTAGTTAGTTTTCTAGTTACTAAGACAAAATATCCAACACTCAAAATTAAAAGAGGAAAAGATTATTGTTGTTCACAATTTGAAAAGGTTTCAGTCCACATCTGAATTCAAGACAGAGTGGCATGCTAGGGAAGCAATGGAAAAAGAAACAGTTCATAGCAAAGCAGGGCAGGCAGAAGGCCGCAAAGCAGCGAAGTAGCAGCAGCAACAAGCAGGTTGCCTCTCTCTTGTATCCCTTCCAAACTACCTGTCTTTTGCGTGGTGTTGCCCACACCCGGGGTGGGCCTTTTCATTATCCACACCCAGAACTTTGCTAAGCCAATCAGTGGACTAATTTAGTAATTACGTCCTTCACCCTTAATCCCAGCATCATACACGCTAGATCCAGCCACCTATTACTGAGAAAGCCCCACCTATTACTGCATGAGGCTTTGGGGGAACATCTAGACACAGCCATAAACAACAGACAACATTTAAAACTCAAGAATACTCACATAAAAAATTCAGATTCCAGCTTATCTTGAAAACCCAGAAACTAATAGTAGTTTTGTGCTCCTGCCTGGCCACGGTCTAGTGGAGCTGAGTAGTGGCAGCACCCATTCAAGGGGAAGACACCAAAGTCCCCACCATGCCTTATTACCTCCCCTACAGAACCAGGGTCAGCTGGTATTTGTTACCTCTCATACACTATTGATATTCTTATTGGTTGATTCCAGAAGAGCCATCAACAGAGCAAGCCCACCTCACACAGTATTGCCTAATCCATTTGAGTTTGCAATCCCCGCTTTCCCTCACATCCCTGCCAAGCCATCCTTGGAAATTCCAACACCCTAGCACACAGCAGTTGCTCCATGACAACAGCAACTAGCACATACTGCATGTTCATCACAGCTAGATGAGGTTGCAGGATGTAACATGCTTTTCTCAGATGAATGAATGGGCTCAGAAAGGTTGAGGTCATGTCCAAAGTCACACACACTTTCATCACCAGGACTGAACTGCCTCTTGGTTTACAGCTTCCATTACACATTCCTTTCACCTTTTCAACTTGTCTGCTGGTTTCTGAGATTTTAGTAAAAGAGGTCCAGGCCAAACTTTGAATGGACAGAGATGGCCTGAGAGAAGGAGAGGAATTTTCACTGACATTGTGAACCACGATGGGACAAGCATGAAAAGGCCATGAACAGCAGCATCCAGAGGCTTGGAGCCCTCTGGGGGAACTGCAAGCTATGAGAAACTGTAGAGCAGGACTGGGCACATGTCTACCCTCTGCACACAGAGTGGAGAGAATGCCACTTTAAGAATACAAGAGAGGTGTTGGGCCCTTAATAGAGAGGAACAAGCAGCTCCAGGGGGATAACAGGGAATGCCTAGATGGCCCTCAGGGTACGTTGTGTGTCATGGACTTTGAGGAGGACGGGGCATCCATCCATGGAGGGAGAGCCTTTGGGTGCCCTGGGATGAGGAAGGAGATACCAGTGCTGCCTGCCAAGCTGAGCACTTCGAGCAGTGAGAACAGCTCGTTCTGAGCCAAGAAAAGCCTGGAGACTCCCCGTGACACCTGCAGGAATTCCTCTTGGTCACTGCCTCCTCTGCCCCTCTCTTTCCTCTATATAAACCACAGTGATGAGTAAGTAACCTCTGTCCCCTCCCAGAGCTGCAGAGTATGGGCCAAGGTGAAGTTTGGCCCCGTGAATGGTAAAAGGTTCCAGCCATTCATAGCCAGCAGGTCTTCCAGACACCCAGCCCCCAGGGTCTCCCCAGAACCCTCATCAAGCTTGGGCCAGAGAAGGGGAATTATGGTCAGAGCTTCCCTGCCACTACCCCCACCCGTAGAGGCCCATCTTCCTCTTTCTTCCTGCTAGCAGTGAGCAGTGCATTTGGTTTTTTATAAAGCCAATAAATAAATAAACAAGCAGGCATGATTAATTGATGGCATGGAGCAGACCCAGGCGCTGGGAGTCAGGTGGCTCAGCTTCCTGGTGAAGCCGGGAATTTCAGCGACCCGGAGTCTGTGCCAAGGAGCGGGAGCCTGCGTTGGGGAGATGCTTCCCCAGGTGCCTAGGATTTTCAGGCAGGGATTCTGTCCTGGTCACTCCAGGGCCAGTTGACAACAAACTGGGCCTCTCCTTTCTGAGCGCTGTGAGCGCCCTTGGACTAAGCGTTTTTGGACTGACTGGTCCAGCCCGGTCCGCCAAAGGTGACCCTCCACATCCTGCACACTGCTCCTTGGTGGGCTGGGAAGCCAGGACCCTGACATCCCTGGGAAGGTCTGCAAGGTGGCTCCCCCAGGCCAAGCCTAAGCAGAGTGGGTCGGGGCAAGGGGCTGGTGGTGAAGGAGGGGACAGAGATGGCGCCCCGGAAGAGGCGGGGGACCTGGCTGCGGGCGCCCGGTGCGCGGGGGCGCAGGGGCGGGAGAAGCTCTGGGTCCCGCCAGGAGCCCGTCCGCTGTCCGCCAGAGTTTGGGGAGGGCCCGGGGGAGCGAGAGGAGGAGCGGGAGGAGGCGGGGGTGGGGGGAGCGCGCAGCATTGCGCTGTGGCAGCGGCGCGGCGAGGAGGCGGCTGGCCCGGCGGCAGCGGCGGAGCATCTCGCGTCTGCAGCGGCGCAGGTGAGGCGAGCGGCCGGCCGGCTGGCTGGGCCTCTCCGCGCGCCCCTGCGCTCCCTCTTCTCCCCGCGGCTGCCCTCCCGTGGGCTCCGGCCGGGGACCAGCGCGGGCCGAGCGCCAGCCCTGCGGGGCACATCCCAGTCCCTCTGCCCGCGGAGGCCGGCGCCTGTCAGCAGTGACCTTGAGCGGGCACCGGGCGGCTGGGGCGGCCAGGTGGGCGCCGGGGACCGGGCTGCGATGCGGGCAGGAGGCGCCTCGCTGCTGCGCAAACTTTTCGAGTTCCAAGCAACCCCGGCCCGGCGGTGGGGAGCGGGGGGCGACAGGGGCGCTAGGACCCCCAAAGTCTTCTGTCCCAGTTGGCTCTGACAGCTCTTCCTGTCTTCCCCTCCTTACTGCGAGCCTCCTCTCTGCTGGACCTGGTTCCGAGGCCTGAGAGGAGCCTGAGCTGGGACTGGGACTCTGCCTGAGGGGCGGGGGCGGGGGGCAGGGGGGGTATTCTCCCCACGGTGGCAACAGCTTCTAGGAACAGAGCATGGGGAGTCCCTTGCCAAGTACTCTCTGCTCCCACCTCGCCTTTCCTCATGCCCTCCACCGAGGTGGCCTAAGTCCCCTCCCCGGCCAGGCCCGGCCTGGCCCGGGAGAGCTCAAAAGCCCAGCAGTCAGCTGCACTCTCAGATCCGGATCCGCAGTGTGATTTTCAGCTCATGGCAAAATCTCCCTGGGAAAGTGAGGTCAGGCAGATGCGCCTCAGACCCTGACAGCATGCCAGAGGCCTCATCACCTCCTCCTGTCCTGTGGCCTCAACAGGAAGGGACACCAGGGCTGTCAGGAGTGCTACACTTCCAGAAACAGCCTCCTGAACATTAGCCTTGGAAAAGAGTCCTGCGGCCCAGAGAGGGCGAGCCATCCTCAAGGTCATGCAGCCAAGGGAAGATGGAGAACCAGGCTTTCTTACATACAACCAGCTAAGGGAAGCCAGGCCTGATGGTACCTGATGGAGCTGAAATCCTGGCTCCCAGGAGGCCAACCCAGGAGGATCTCCACAAGTTCAAGGCCAGCTTGGGCTACATAGTGAGTTCGAGGCCAGTACAAACTACATAGCCAGATCCTGTCTCAAAAAAAAAAAAACAAAAAAACAAAAAAAACCCAGGATAGATGAGGAGTAGCCTGAGGAATTTCAGCTTGGGATAAAAACTCCTCAGGCAAATCATTTTCTCTGATTCAGTGTTCCCACATGTGAAATGGGAATAGCAACCTTCCAGGGCTGTTCTGATGGCTGGATGAGCTAATGTTCTTAAAGGTCTTATTGTGCCTAGTGTGTGGTCTGTGACCAAACAAATCTGGATACCAGATTGTCAGTTTCCTTTGATCCAGGAAGGCAGGACGGAAAGGGTTAATCACTCCAGTTCTCTTCCTCCTGCTCCTAGCATCTGGATTTAGGTGTGTTCTCCATAGTTTCCAGGCTGGAAACTATGCCTCTTCACAAAATGTCCAGGAGACACCAAGGCCCCTGCCCTCCAGGTCTTCTGGGCATAGGAACCCTGGGCTGTGGTTTCTTACGGCCTCCATGGGAAAATCAATACCCAAGTCCCAACTGGCAAATGAAGTTGAGGCTCAGATGCAGGCTCAGGAAGAGACTCCCAGGCCTTGAGGTCTGGTAGGAAAAGAACACCCTCATCTCCTCTGCAAGATGTTATTCCCTGCCTAAGGGGTAATGCTGGCCAAGGAGGTAGCAGGGAGTGAGGAGTGGGGCTCATTCACTCACTCGTTCACTTGCTCATCCAACCTTGAGTCTTGTGTCCTCTAAATCAAAAGGTACTGAAACACCCCAGAAAACAAGTACAGCTTGCAGTGATGGTGCTCCTACCAGGTCCTGGGCACTGACTAGACACTAGAAATATAATTCATTTTGTTGACAAACTTCTACTAAATAGCTAATACATGCAAAGCACTGTTTGGTGTGCCAGGAACACACTGGTAAATGAGATGGACCTGGCCCCTACCATCTGGTTATATGACTTTTCATCTGAGGGAATGTTTTCAACAACTGGAGAGGTCACCACTAGTAGCAAGATCAGGACCACAGACATAAGTGGCCACCCTGCAACCTTTTGCAGTTTATATGCCAATGTGCAAAGAAAACTACTAGTATTTTTTAAGCAGTCAGGTTTTTCTAGGCTCTGGCCTAAGCACTTTTGTGTTAATATCTGATTTAATCCACAGAAGGCCGTGTGGTGTTACTATGTGTGAGCACTGGTTAGTAGTAGGACTGGAACCACTTCTGTATACCTGTTGGGCTGCAGTCCCTCCCCAGAGATGGGTGATGGCAGTGCTCAGCTGTTCATGTCACCATCAGAGATACCACAGATAACTGAGAAGCACAAACGTTGTAAGCTCTGCTCAGTGGGAGCAGACAGAGAGACAGATGCCACCTGGAGAAACCAGAGGCAGCTTCATTGAGGAAGGGACCTTTAACCTAGGCCTCTACACATTTGGGCACAAACTGTAACACGTGAGGTAGGACTTTGGCAGACCAAGGAGGTTGGCGGGGGGGGGGGGGG
>PVLA01004541.1:0-128953 GCA_004027455.1 Hydrochoerus hydrochaeris | reverse complement strand
CATTCTGGAGGTGGGGAGCAGAGAAAAAATTTGACTTCTATTTGGCATGATTTGTCCATAACCCAGTTTGTGTGATGGACTGCCTACAAGGTCATGGAAATCAGTGTTATGTAGAATCACTGCTGTTGAGCTTTACCAACATCTGTAGCAACAAAAACTTTTCACCAAACAAACTGATTGCCAAGAAGAGAAACACTGACCAAATTAGAGGAAAGGGATTTTAGCAGCATTATCTTCAAACAAGAAATATACTCATGACTAATTAAACTTTTTCTATGTGTTTTATTATATACAAAGTTCTCTGCCTCCTGTCTTCCCTCATCTCGGCATTATCTCATTGCCATATAAATCTGAGAGTAACAAAAGTGTGTTTCTTTAGTAATGACTTATTTCTCAGGCTTTTCATTAATCCAAGTGACCTCCTTTCCTCCTTCCCCAATTAAGTGGTATTAAAGATTTGTAGTATCTAAGAATATTAATCTGGTAGCAAAACAAAAAGGAGTAACTACTGGAGCCTGGGAATTGGAAAACCTAGCTAAAGACATTGAGGAAGAGAAGAGAACTTGACCAAAAGCAAGGAAGGAAGAGGAAGAGGGGTCCAGGCCAGCTCTGGTAGTGTGCGACATGTGTTAAGAAGGTCCCTGCCCTGGACTCAGTGCTCCGCAGTCACCATACTGCAATTCTTAGTTATTTTTCAACAGAGGTCCCATGTACTCGTTTTTTTACTGAGTCCTGAAAATTATGTAGCTCATCCTGGAGAGGGGCGGTGAGGTAGGAAGGGGTAGAAGGATGGAAATGGTATGGAGAGAAGAGAGGGAAAAAATAACATTTTAAAAGCTGGGGCGAGGGTTAGGGTGTGGCTCAGTAGTGAAGCATGTGCTTAGTATGCATGATCCTCAGCATGACAAGAACTTTTTTTTGAATGAATAAAATCTCTGCCATGTGCCAGAGGTTGTGCAACGTGGTTTCTTGTGTTTCTCTTTTTTAATGTTCTTATCAATCCAGTGAGGTAGTTGCTATTATCTCTATTTTAAAATGTACATTTTGTTATTACTCAGGCATGCCAGCAGATCAGACAACTACCATCAAAAATACAGTTTGTTGCAGTTCCCGAGGTGGACAAGCATGCTGTGACACAGGGCATGCAGGTTTCCCCACACACGGGCTACCCACAGGAGAGTTCCCTTCAGACACTGACCTGCCTGGGAGGGGCAGTCCCTGCAGTCAAAGCATCAAATACCGAAAGTAGGGAACAGTGATCACACTCACATTTGACAGATGCAGAAACTGAGTTTGGCAGAGATGTAAGCCTGTGGCCCAGCCAAAAGCCACTCAGGCAGTAAGGGTATGCTGGGTTGAAAGGTGTGTGTGCTGTCCCAGAGCTGTAGATGTTGGGACTGAGTGTGAGTGGCCCCTAAATAGCGTCTCTCCTTTATGCTTCTGCAACAATTTGAGAAACAGCAAATATTGAAGGAAAATAATTATTTGCCCACCATATCCATAGGCTCCACATCTCCAGAACCATAGATAGAAAATATTCAGACCAAAACCATGTCTCTATTGAACACGTACAGATTTTTCCTCATTGTTATTCACCAAACAATGCACAATAACTACTAATTGCAGAGCATTTCTATTGCATTATGTTTTATGTCATGCAGAGATTGTACTGTGCATGAAGTACTGTACATAGAACAAAATGCATGGGTTCTCCACAATGAATAGTGTTATACAAGGGATCTGAGTATTTGCATGCTTTAGAATAGGAAACAGCCTAGAAATAGTGTCCTGAAGTCACCAAGGGGTGTATAATGCTTCTCTCTGATACAGTACAAGCAAAGCTGGAGGTTGTGGCTTCCCTGCTAACTGACCCCCAGGAGAAAGAGACATGAAAGTCTGGCCCAGATAAGGCTTCAGTAGGTGAGTGGAGCAGAGGACAAGCTTTCTGCCAGCAGGCTCCCTACTGAAGGAGAAAGGGCATTGAGCTGATCATACATGTCAACTCTCCAAAGTGATCAATTGCATGAGACTATGCCCCCTCACCCAAGTTACCAGGAAGTGGGTAACAAGAAGCCAGAGTGTGACACTGAGGAATCTCTGCACAGGAAAGAGACCTTGGGTAGTGACCAAGGACTGTTTTTGCCAGAGTTTGTGAACCCCTTCCTTCCACAGTATCACATAAGGCTGGCATTTCAGGAGGTATTAGGAGAGGAGCTCCATGGCCTTCATATTCTTAGAGGGCTCTGTGGCCCAAGAAATAAGAAGCCATCTTGGGTCACAGGGAAATAAATGCTAGAGGGCGAGGCGAGGGCAAGTCTAAGCTAACCTCTTTACCAAACGAGGGTCTTACTGGTTTCAGGAGCATGAGTTGGCAGGGGAACCCCTCCTCTTCACTCTAGCCCAGTCAAGTGTTGGAAATACCATAACATAATGTCTAGGAAGCATTCTGAGGAGATGGAGGGACCTGTTTCTTTACTTAAAAATCAAAAGATAGATCTGGAGATGGTTCTACAGACCTATAATGCTAGCTAGTCAGAAGACCCACATAAGAGAATCACAAGTTCAAAGCCAGCCTGGAAAATTTAGGAAGCTCCTGTCTCAAAAATAAAAAAATAAAAAGTACTGAAGATGTAGATCAGTGGTAGAGCACTTGCATAGTGTGTGAGACTTTGGCTTCAATCCCTAGCACTGAAAAAAATCAAAAGATAGGACTTACAAAAAGGACCAAAGCTTGCGCAAAACTAAGCACAATAAAATGGCACTGGCGGGACAGAGTAGATGCATGTGGAGAGATACAATGGATCGTGTCAGCGTCTCCATCCAGGCGTAAATGCAAACCTCTGTCTGGTGCTGCACTTTCTGTCATTCTGTCCAGAGGTGAGTCAGCAACACTGGTGGGGTACACAGACTGCTCTAAGGAGCAGCTCTCCTGCATGGCACAGCTGCAGTCCTGCCCCTCTTCTGGAGACTTTGCTCTCAATCTAGGTGAGCAGTTTCCTCTGCCAGCTCCATCTGATACACACCCACAGGTGCTAACAGGGTGAGGACTTGCTGTGTAGCAGGCTATGTGCTACTCTTTCATCATCACCTGCTGAATTGTTACAATCAGAGAATTTCACCTGAGGCCAGAGTTGTGGTAACTGGTCCACAGCACACAGCAGGTGTGATGACAAGTGCTCCGGCACAGGCCCCTGTGACTGACCTCTAGGCATTTGGCATCTGCTCTTCTTGCTGCTGCTTCCTTTAGAAGCTCCTTTGCTGACTCTAAAGTCTTCCCTCTCTCCTTCTCTTGAGGTTTTAACATCTGAATGTCCTGCTGAGGGGTTCAGACATAGACCCTATGGATTCTGAAGTTGTGGGCAGCTTTCTTGGGACTCTGAGCAGATTAATAAGGAAGACAATTTTGCAAGGATGAGATATTGAGATGTTTGGCTCCCAGGCCTGCTCATCTGGGCAGGGTTCTGATAGATGGAGCAGCACATGAGCAGTGAGAAGCAGAAGGCAGAAACGTGGGCTGGGCTCATGTCCGGCCCCTTCCCACCTTCCTACCCTAGCAGATCATAGAACCTTAAGAGCTAGGAGACCTTCTGGAGATAACTGAGCCAACTTCTCAATTGAAAAGATTGACCCAAAAAAGGAAAGTCACTTTTTTGAGGTCACATATCATTTTAAGGGGTCATAATCCCCTTCTCCTGTTCAAACTCTACTTGCTTATTGTTCATTTTTACCAGAGTAATGACTAAGAGAGACCCACCAGATAGATGGTGAGCACGTTAGGGTCACACCTTCTCTGAAACATAATAGACACTCAATACAGGACTGAATGAGTTTGCCAGGCTGCTGTAACAAATTACCACAAATTGCCATTTGTCTTGCTTTTGCCAATGAACTTTGAGATGCTCTATCTTACTAATGATCCTTAATAAGCAGTAAGCGGTTTGTCACTATCCCCCTTTTTCTCCATGGCAATAAAAGCCTCACAATGACAGAGCCTCCCTTGGTCTCATTCTATGAAAATCAGACACCACAACTCCCAGCTGACTGTGCCATGCAGTATCATTGAGGAATAAGCCTTTGTTGTAAACTACTGACATGTTAGGCTTATTTACGCGTGTGTGTGTGTGTGTGTGTGTGTTGTTTGTTTGTTTTTTGTTTTGTTATGTTTATTTTGGTTTTTTCTAGATAAGATGCATAAAATTTAGTTAAACTCAGAATCTACATATATCTAAACTACACAAGCTGTGTTTATTTTTTACTGTACCTTAACGTAGCCCATCCTAACTAATGTGGAGAGGGAGTTGGCTGAAATAATTGCACCCTGTTTGGAAATATTTTTTCATCTTTTGATCCCTTCAAGTGTGCTGGCAAAAATTTTGAAAGTTCTGTATCACTGCCCTGTAAGGTGCTGACCAGTGTCCCCAGTAAGCAAGTGTGGACTTTTCTATTTTCACCCTGGCCTCATCTCTGCCTGCCTAGCCATGAACCCTCGCAGAGAGCCACATGCTTATACACCTCCAGGCCTGTGATCATTCCCCAGCAAATGCCGTCACTCAGTGAGTGTCTGGGGCAGAGGGAAGCAGGAATGGTGAAAAAGGGGAGCATTGGGATTGTTCTGCAAAGCACAAAAAGCAGCACTGGGCTGAGCAAGGCTCCTCTTCAAGAGCAGAGTCCTCTAACATTCAATGGTTGGCCTGGCACTATGTTGAGTCGCCATACTAGACTGGCTCCCAGCAAAGGCAGGGGTCATGGGGTTGGTGCTCCTGGTTATCAGAAGCACAGAAAACACTCCATCCTGTCTCATGTATGATAGAGAAGATCCCCAGTGAAGGTGAATCTTGGCTGCAATTCTATACATCATTTTCTCTTTTCAAAATAAAAGTAGCTTTTTCTCCCTCTGGTTATAGAGAGGTTACATAATGATTACATAAAACTCAAATGGCATCACAAAGTATAAATAGGAAAGTAAAATTCATATGAAATGCCACAAAACAGAGCTAGCACCCATTAACATTTTGTCAAATGTCCTTCCAGACATTTCTTATTTTATCTCATCTTTGCAGTGCCTCTGTGAAGGAAACCTTTCCAGACCCAGCATAGATTGGGGAGGCTGAGGCTTGGAACAAGAAGTTGCTGGCCCAGCATCGCAACTTCAGGGAGAGATGGCACCTGATTTGGAATGTAGATTGTTCTAAAAACCTTGTTTCCTCTTGCAGAGGAGAGGTGACAGCCCACCTAAGATGAGTGGGAGTGGAGTGATTGGGCCTAAGGGAGCCTGGAAACTGCTGGGAGGTTTTAGAAAAAGTTGTCAGTGAAAATGCAGAGAGAAAAGCGTATGGGACAGACGTTTATAACACCATTTAGGGTAGGTTGGAGGAGCAGTGGTCTTTAGCATTGAACACTCAAATTGGTGCTGTCCCCATGAACAACTTTGTGATCCTGGGCAAGATTTCCTATTGTGAGAAGAGCCTAAGTTGTCAGATTGCCCATGTGGCGCTCAGATTTGAGCTCCTGCTGCCCAGGTTCCCAGAGTGTTACAGGCATGTGCCGCAACACTCAGCCGAGGTATTACTATCAGTTTTGTTTTTATTGTGATTTTAGAACTTGCTAGGAAGCCAAGTCTAGAAGCAAATCTTGGTGTAGGGTCCTAGGCTCCCTTTCTGCCTTGTTTACCACTTCCAATTTGACCTTCACTTCACCCCTCTCCATCTGGAATCCCAGTCTTCTCCTATAAAATAAGGGGGTTGGGCTGGCTGTGTTGTAGCATCATTCCCTGTTCCAAATCCTGCACTTGTGTGAGGTGGAAAGGGGAGGCTGTAATGACTAAAGCAATCACAGCTGAGTGAAGAGGTGTCTGGAGCTGCCTTTGTTCTAGGAAAGCAAAGGAAGAGCACAGGCAGAAAATAGATTGAAGAGCAACCAGGATCCAGAACAACTGAGCAGCCAGCAACGAGCAGGCAGGTATGAGAACCCTAGGCTGGTACGAATATGTAGGTGGGTACAGAGGAAAACAGGAAACCAACTGAGGCAGAAGCAAGCTGAGAACAGCTGTGTCTGACATCTACTCTCTTCAGGAGAATGAGAAAGGGGAATCACAGACAGCTCATCCTCATGTTTAATACCTGGGGGAGGAGCTTTGTTGACTGAAGTTGAACTTCTCCAAAGTTTATAGGAACACTGCAATTATACTAGAGAACACGCCTATGACATCCCATTGGAATCTATTTTGAGGCACAAGGTTTTATAACCAGAGTCAGAAACTGAGTGGAAGTGTGTGGGAGGCTGACCCTGGACAGCTTCCATGTTGGAGAGGAGGGGAGAGTATTTTTATCAGCAAATACCATGTCTTCTAGGGTGAGGCTGGAAGGAGGCTGCTTCACCACTTTGGTTTTCTCTCCCACTGTCATGTTAAGATGTGAACTGTCTGACAGAAATTGTTCAAGTTTCTTGCTCAGAGTGGGTGGCTGGAGGCCAGAGATGGAGCCAGGGAACTCATCTGGGACACTTGCATGTTGGAATAAAGATATTTGAAATTCAGTGTGTCAGAGACTCCTTCAGATCTATCTTGTGGGGATCTCAAAGTACCAGGTACCTCTGGGGAGCTGGAGACATCCTTCTGGCCTGCTGCATGGCTTAGCTAATGGTACAGTCAACTGGCTATCTTGGTTTATATCTAGATATCTCCCCAGAGCCTCTTGAGCTATAGGCAGGGTATTGGGAAGGTGATCCAATTATCTGGGCTTTGTATCTGGCTGGCTGTGACCAGGTGGAGTCTGGCGGGAAAGATGGGTCATGGGGTATGACCTGGAAGGGCATTTCTCTCCCTGGATCTCTTCACTGCTCTCTGCTTCCTGATCCCCATGATGTGAGCAGCTTTTCTCTGCTATGGCCCTCTGCCATGAATTCTGCCTTAGAGCCAGCACACTATGGACTGAAAATATGAGCCAAAATAAGTCTCTCCTTCTTCAAGCAGTGTATGTCAGGTGTTATGTTCCAGCAATAAGAAAATGACTGAGACATTGCCTAATACAGGTGACCTAGAACATCAGTAGGCATTATTGCTGTCAAATTCATGGGTCTGGTAGGCAGTTCTTCTGGTCCTGCCTGTTCTTTCAGTTGTCTATAACTGCACTGGAAGCTCTGTGGGTGCTGGTGGGCTCTTCCACGGTCAGCACTGGCCACAGCTGGCCCACTGTGTTCACAGTGGGGAGCACTCATGTCTGCTCCATGGAGGGTCTCATCCAGCAGTAATGAGCCTAAACTTGTTCACATGCAGCAGCAGAATTATACAAGATATAGCAGAGACAAAAGGAACAGACACACTCAAGAACTACTGAGATGTGAGCTCCAAATTGGCACAGTATCACTTCTGATGCACTCAACTGGCCAAAGCAAATATAGAAACCCCCACAATTCAAGAAGAGGGAAACAGGCCTCCCTTGCAGATGTATTGGGCCATGAAGTCACCCTAGCAAGGGCATGAATACAGGCAAGCCATCGGTGCCTTCAGTCTGCACAAGGCCAACATCAACATCAGCCCCAAGGACAGTGTGGGCAGCCTCCTTCTTAAATCTTGTGATCCCTAGGTTTCCCTGACTGTACATAGAGTTTTCCAGAAGAGTCTTCTCTGTGAAGTCAGGAAAGTATACATCCTTGAATAATGAGAGGTCACTTTTACTTCTCAGACTGGCAGTGCTTAAGAAGTTTGATGTCAAGTGCTGATGAGAATGAGAAGGGATTTTTAGGGGACAATTCAGCAGTATGTGTTTGAACCAACCCCAAATGCCGATTAAACAACTGTGGTATATAAATACCATAAAATAAGACTAGACAACAATTATTGATAAATGAACATCAAGAAGTGAAAAAATACAATCCTAAACAGTTACCTACCATTGTATGTAACAATAGAGAGATGATATAATTACAGAGATGAGAACAGATTAGTGGTTTCAGTGAGTAGAAATGGAGGAGAGGGACATTTAACTCTACAGGGGTAGCATGATGGAGCCTTACCCCTGCACCATTATGTTGAAGTGACATGTGATAAAATTGCATAGAACTGTGCATGCCCCACACAGACACAGCAGGTGTTGGCCTATATAATTGGCAGTCTGAATAGGCTCTGTGCATCATACCAGTGCTCATTCCTTGGTGTTGATATTGTCTATATTTATGTAAGAAGCTAACTTTGGGATGGGCCAGGGAGAAGTGCATGAATCTTTCCTATATTTCCTTGTAGCCTCCTATGCATCTATAATTATTTATTAATAGAAAGTTAAAGACATAGATTGTCTTCCTGTGTCTAATGTCTGTAAACAAAGATATAGAAAACTTAGAAATATAGTCCTTGAACTGTTTGCTACCAAAGCATTGAGAACTACTGAAATGTACTCATTCATATAATCATTTGAGTGCCTGATGTGTGCCAGACATGATGCCAGGTTCTAGAAATGTAGACATGAATGGTATGGACCCAGCCCATGCCCTTTTGGAGTTTGCAATCTGGTGATCATCCCACAAGAGGGAGCTGATTCTATAAATGGCCACACCAAGGGAGTCTGCAGAGCAGAACTAGAAAAATTAGGTAGGTCTGTATCTCTATAGCTGTATCTCCAGAACACATCACAGCAAGGAAAGAGCAAGAAGCAGAATCAGGCATTTAAGTACACCATGTATTTAAAAAAGAACAAAGAGTCCAATCAAAACACGGAGGCCAACCTTTAAGGTGTACTTCGCCTGCCATTAAGCTGATCCATATCTCTGGAATGGGAACCCCACAAGGGCAGAGGGTTTTGTTCCTTGTTGTGCCCCACACCAGAGTGAAACTGGCACCTAAGAAGTATTCAGTGCTCAAAGAAAGAGCTCTGCTCAGATTGATGAGGTCCCTAGCAATGGTGGATTTACTTCCCCACCACAGGAGAATGTGAAATGTGGGTTTAGTCCTTGTGACATTGGGAAGAGCAGATGTTATTCTTTCAACTTTGTCACCAGGAATGTAAGTCCTACTCTACCTCAAAGAAATATGTGGTTGTCAAGTCTCAGGTCTTATTTGTCCATTATCTAGCTCAGGTGTTATTTGTCCATTATTTAGCTGCAGAGTAGCTTGTATTTTTGTGTTTTATGCTGTGACACATGCACTGTCCCATGCCATTCTCCCCTTAGTCTGTTTGGGCAACATGGTACTCACACACATGTTCTCTCTGGCCTTAGCTACAGCCCCTCCTGCAGGTTCATATGTACACAGTGATTGATGGCTACAGGCATCCTGCTGGGGATGCAGGACAAGGGAGGACCAGTCACCCACCTCACACCACACAAAACTGCTGGCCCGTGTGTGAAGGCCTGTTCTCTGAGATACCTTGCTCTCAGATATAGGGGTTTCTGCAAATCTCTGTGTCTCCTCTGCACCCTCATGTATAGTTTAGAGAAACACAAAACAGACCCTTGGGAAATGTTCTCTGAGTTGAAATAATTAAGTTTTGTAAAAAGCTAAGTGCTGAATTTTTGAGGAAAGAGTATGTTTGTTTCCATTAAACTGCCATGAGAGTTTGTGTGGTAGTAAAACTTAACTAGGAATCTAATAGTGAAAGATGCTTGTTCAGTCTCTCACTCATTCTGTGACCATGACTGCCCCAGATATATGGTTCCAAATCAGGCCCAGTACTTTTCTTACTAGGTTGCAGGCCAGTGGGCAGGACAAGGAAGAAGGCATGTGGTTTGCCCAGTGCCACCCTGAAGAGATCAGGAACCTGCATCCTAGAACTCAAACCCCACTGGGTGGTTCCAGTCCTCACCATCCCTGTCAGGCAGCCATAAGCCATCCTTCCTGCCAAGGCAGTAAAACAGGGGTGCTTTTGGAGTCACCAGGAGAATTGTCACAGACCCAAGGAAACCCACCAGAAGGTGCACAGCCAGTAGCTATAATAGGACCCCAAGGGTCCCCTCACTTATTTCCTACCTGATCCTTGAAAATATTTATTACCCTGCTGCAGAACAAGGCTGTGAGACCAGGTGACTTCTCTGTAGCCAGAAAGTCTCAGAGCCCAGAGAGCAGAAATTAATGAATTATAGTTGAGGAGAGAGGCAGCGATGAAGATAGCAGCTATTTTAGGCTGATTCTGCCAAAGCAGATCCTAATGCCTGCATCTCTGTGTTAACTTTGCCTGCTCTTCACACACACATTGAAACCACATTGGCCTGGGTTTTGTTTTCTAGCCAACTCTAAACATAAAAATGCAGGTTTTGAACCAATAAAAAATAATTACTGTGAAGATATCTCTCTTCTCTTCTCTTCTCTTCTCTTCTCTTCTCTTCTCTTCTCTTCTCTTCTCTTCTCCTCTATCTCTCTGCCTCTCTCCATCTCTCTCTGTCTCTCTGTCGCTCCTTCTCTATCTCTCTGTCTCTCCTGCTCCATCATAACTTTCTTAGAGTTACCAGGTAAAATAGACTAAAGATGAAATGACCTCAGTTTAAATCCTGGTTTTTCTGCTTTCTAACTTTCTAACTATTCCTCTCTGGGCTTCAGTTTTCCCAGTTGTGAGGGATGAGTGGACTGCAGCATTGTTAAGATGTTAAGCAAGATACTGAATGGAAAAGTTCCCAGCACTTGAAAACCGTTAGTGGGTGTTTGAGTCCTTGCTTACACAGCAGGCTGTCACCCCATCCCACAGCAGAGGTCACTGCTCACCCTGGGTCTGGGCTTCCAGGTTTGGGCAGAGTTGTCATGTGACCCTGAGGACTTTCACGCTTCTAGGTTCACTGACCTGAGATGTGAAAGGACACAAAGTCTGCAGCCGTCTGCTCCAGTGTTCAGGCCTGGGACTGAGGGGCAGAAATATAACATTCTTCAGTCATCAGATTTTACTAAGGCACTCCTAATGCATGACAAAGAGACTCCAGGGACCTCCTGGGGACTGCCGGTGCTGGTTCTCAAGGCTTGGTCCAAGTGTCATGGAGATTGATCTGTGTTCAGTGTAGCATTTGTTCTCTAGAAGGCAGCAGTTTGTTTCCATGGATGGCCCGAGCCTTACCCGCTCTGGCATTTGGCTGGAATAGAAGAGCTAGTGTGGAAGAACAGAAGCAAATGTTTGCTGGGTGACAAGAAAACAGTTTGGTCCCTTGGCGTAGCTGACAAGGCTGCAGAGACCCACAGCTGGAACAGCCACAGTACTCAGGCCCTCTCCTGACCAGAAGGGCCACGAAGTCTTCTTCCTCCCATAACTGCTGGGGTACATGAGGCCTGGAAACCAGTGAGGGGAGAGGCTTAACATTTTATCCCAGGACTCCCTCTTGGTTGTTTCATGATGTAGCGTTATGCCTATCCCATAATCCAGATGCAAGCTTTGGGCTTCAAGAGACTAAGGAACCTTCTAAAAGTCACACAGTCGGCACAGGCTGGGCCCTTTTAAAAAAAAAAATTACTGTTTTGACTTAAAATCTGGAGAGAGAGCAGACAGTGCTGTTTGCCTGGATAAACCAGTTCAAGGAGCTACAGATACTTGTACATAGTAATGTACAGGCCCTGTGCCAGATATTTGGGTGGCTATAGATTTGAGTTTTTAAAACTTGATTTTAATTCTTTTGTAAAACTGACTGGACATCTTGTATACATTGAATTTCCCTTATCTGAAATGCCTTAAGACCAGAAATGTTTCAAATTTCAGAGTTTTTTTTTGGGGGGGGGGAGTTGGATTTTTGCTTTTTTTGTTTGTTTGATTTAGGTTTGGGATGTTTTTGCTTTTGTTTAGATTTGGAATAGTTGTGCACAACTATTGTTCAAGCAGAAACACCAAAACAACATCCAGGAGTTGGAGGCAGATTAATTTACATCTAAGGGCACTGATAGAGGTCATTCCCAGAATATCAGGCCTTGTTCTCGGGTGTTCTAGGGCTTAAATGGGATAAGCAAGCAGGAAGCACAGAGGCAGAATGCCTTGTCAACTGGGGACTCGTGCAATATACACCACAGTGACCAGCTATTTCTAAGAGACAGGAGCAACCAAAACTGGAACATATTACCTGGACAACTAAGAAACTCAAGTATACTGGCTGGTGGATGGGGCATTTTCTGCTACAGTTGCACAGACATTACTGGTTGAGCATCCCTAATCTAAAAATCCAAAAATGCTCTAAAATCTGAACCTTAAAATTTCAGGTTTCAGAGCATTTTGGACTATAGTTTTAGAGATTAAGAGCATTCAACACATATAAGTCATAAGCAGCTGAGAATCACTGGCTTCCCATCATTAAGTGAATGCTTTTCTCCAGGATATGATTTTGCCTCCTCTCCTTTCTCTCCATTTAGCATTGATAGGACCCTGCTTGCATCAGAGCCACTGTCTTTCTCTGAGGGTCATTCTGGGAAAAGTGTTACATACTACTTTCTGCAGCTTATTAATCAAAGGGGAGGGAATTTAAAGTCACATAACAGTTTGAATAAGTTATTAGAGCAAGTGAAGCTTCAGTTTCTCCATCTGTAACATGGAGGCAGAGTAGTAGTTTTCTGTTTTTGTTTTTGCTTTTGTGCTATACATCAAAGAGCCTTAGGCTTGTAAGGAATGATGAAGACATGGAAGTACATGTCCACATCAGTTTTTCTGTCACTCCCTCTGCTTATACCATCGTGTATATGTGCTCAGGAAGTACTGGCTGTTGGGAGGATGTTCTGATACCCTTCCACTATGTGCCTGCTGGCCTGCTGGGTTGAATGTTGCACCTCTCACCCAGCTTTAGAAGACCTCCTTGGAGAATCAGAGATTTGCCCCATCAGTGTCAAACCCAGGCAGTGAACAAACTCTTCACTGTGACGTGGCTCCCTCGAGTGCCTTTTTTACTTTGTCTTTTCACTGTAATGAATGATTCTACCCTCTGAACGTGAACAGGTGTTGTGGCTTGACTGCCTCCTGCCCTGAGCCTAAGGGTCTGCCTTGACATTTGAAGACAAGTCTTCTCTGTCATGGGTGGGGATAAGGAGTGGGTAAGCAGTGTATCCTTCCTTTCAATTCTGATCTCTCTGCAGGACTTCAGGGACAGATCTCCACCACCACCCCTGCAGTATTTCCCTTCTCTGGTTTGCTCATCCTACCCTTGTTGATCACCTACTCTGTTGGGTACCTGGGTTCTGCCTACACAAGCCCACTTTTGGGGGAACATGTACCCCAGATGCCTTAACCACATGCCAGAATGTGGCAAACAAGGCAAGAGACTAACATCCACCAGGCTCTGCGTCACCTTAGTGGTTTCCTGGCAACAGAGTGAGGGCTAGAGTTGTGCTGCTCTGTGGCTGGATTAATAGGTCCCAGGTAAGCTGCCACAGTCTGGACTTTTCTTTTTAATGTTTCTATTTGGCAATGCTAGATTGACCCAACTAATCTTGTTTAACTCATCCAGGGCTTCCCTAAGTCTGGGAAACACAGTTTTTTTCTATTTGTGGGGAAAGGTTATTTTTAATTATATGATACTTCTGTGTGAACATTATTGCTCTCATTGTGCAACTGAGTTCATTGAGGTATGGAGAGCTGGCTTCTCAAGAGCCCATAGAGACAGAGGTGAGTCTTGAACTCATGCTAAAGCCCTAACCTCCCCCAAACTCTAACCAGACACTCAGACCATTCTGAGATGTTCAGGATAGTCTACAGTGATGGACCTGGCCAAAGAATAACCACACCAGGTAACTCAAGTGTTTGTTTGACAGGACGGCTTAAGAAAGCACTTTAGTGAAATAGTGTTAACACCTTGGTTGACAGCCTTGGTCAAACCCTTGCACAGAGTCTGATCTGGATCTGTCCATGGGTTATAACCCTACTCTCCTCCCCAGCCTCTTACTCAGTAGAATAAACAGCATCCTGGTGGTTCCCACACCAGTACAGTGAAAGAAGTAAAGAGTGAGGAAGTAGATGTATTATATTCTGTTCCAGTCATTTCTATCTGTACTAGATTTGAGGGCACAGACAGTAATCCCGAAAATAACAGGATATAGTATGGTAATCATCCTTAATTTCCTATTAACTTAATCTAAAGCTCTGTAAAACCTACACTGTTTTACCATGACTGATCGTAATCAAATCTGGTTTGTTGGATCACTGTTTTGTAATGATAGATTTTATTCAAAGCTGTTATGATTGATAGTATCAAGTCTGAGAGTATAGGCAACTGCACTTAAGATGACAAGATCCACTGGAATATCCACTCTGGTTTGATTATTACCTGCCTTTGAAGTTTTATACTGTCTACAATGTTTTATTTTTACTACTATTATTATTTACTGATATACTCAATTATACTGCTATATTCAATTATGCCTGATGATGTAGACATTCTATTGAAGATAATAAGAAACAACACAGTAATCATTGCAGATCACCTTGTACCAAGGTTTTATATGACTTTTTGGTTTCATGTTTTTATAGGAATTTGTTTTGTTTTGTCTTGCTAAGTTTTGTTTTTCCCTCTAATACAGAAAGTATAGAAATACATGCAGATATTCATGCATGTGTAGCTGTCTACACTCTCACTGTTTGACTATCTACTTTGTATGTTTTAACTTTGTAACTTGAGCAACTATTTCTAGGAGGACAATATGTACTTTTAACTAGTGATTTCTTATTGTTTATCTCTTTTTTTTTTGGAATTCTGTATTACTTCTACCCTTTACATGCTTTTGTTTCTCTTTAAATAAAATTTTAAAAAAAGAGAGTGAGGGAGATATGGAAATATATGTCCTGAATTGCTTTGCTTTGCCTTTTTCAGCCAGTACCTTCTGGGTTTGTGCCCCAGTAGGTCCTCATGCATCCTTACCCTCAGTCTAGCCAAGCATCTCACCTGGCCCATCCAGTGTCTAGGGAGTTGGTGTGTTTTGGTGAGGAAATACTTTGAGGGTTTTGTAAAATGACTCAGTTGGCTTTCTTGGCTAGAGCTGGCTTGGCAAGGGATGGGTCATACTAGTGTGGAAGGTTGTTTGCCTTCCCATCGTATCTGAGAATGAAATTTCTTTCTCAAGTGGCTGTCATGGGCAACCCGGGTCATTTGGCACAAATCCACAGGGACAAATTTATAACTAAAGTGAAGTTACAATCTGAAGAAAAGTTTGCCCCACTGAGTTTATTCTGTAGCAATTAGAAAGGAAAGACAGGGAAGAGTGTTGAGTGGAGGAAGATGTGCCCTGCTCAGAAAGTTCCTCTGGGCCCGAGCCCCGTCTCCCACCTCCCTGCCTCCATGGGACACTGTGAGGCTGGAGCTCAACAGAAGATGGCAGGCAGCTGCCAGCAGGTCCCATCCGTGCTGCTATAGAACTGTGGGCCCATGGAGTTCTTCTGGGATTCCCAGGGAATTCAGTGAGTGGGCTGGTGCAGACTGGCCTTGTTATCATTGCAGACTCAGAGCCTGGCAGAAGGAAAAGGGTTAACTGAGGCAAAAGCTCAGCTGCCTTACCTATAAAATGGAAATGGCACTTAATGCTTCTTCACAGGGTTTGTGGTGAAATTTAGGGAATATAATTAATAAATAATTAAATATATTTAGCATTGGTTATTTAGTGAATATACAAAATTAATGTTTATAGCGAAAATATCACTTGTTCATTAATATTTAATGTATTATAATTTAGATATGCAGTTAATTAAAGCAAGCTTTTGGCACATGGAAAGTGTTCAATACTATTGGTTATTGACTGCTATTATTTCTTAGGTCATATAACTAGTAACTAGTAGATAACTTAAATCCCAAGACCATTTTACTTTCACCATTTTATCACTCAGTTCTTTGTTTTCTCCACTAAAATGTTTGTTTTTTTCCAATAAAAGTTCCCAGAGAGCAAGTTTTAAAGTTATTCTTAGCAGGTTCTAAACAGAAGAAAATGATCTTGACATGAAATACTTCATGATTTCATTGGAAAACCATCATCCATTTAATTAATTTTGAGGCAGAATTGTTAAAAAACATTCCTTAGACCACCAAGTTCCTAAGTTAACAATGCTTGAGCACTTAGTAAATGCCACACACAGTGCTGCACTTTCATGAGGATTGTCTGACTTAATCTCACAGCAGTACTTTGAGGAAGATGTTTGTGCTACTTGCCTTTTATGTATTAGAAAACCACGGTGTGGAGAGGTCACATGGCTGCTAACAGAAGCAAGAGCAAGGCAGAATTGACTTCCTATGTCGTGCTTCTTAAGCCTCAAGGTGGCCATGAATGAGGAGGTCTTCTATACTGTCTCTGCGTCACACTTGATGCCCATTGGCCCAAGTCCTATGTTTGCAGAACCTTATGTGGTATCAGAAGAAGGACTCCAGCCCCTCGGTCATCCACAGTCTCCAGAGTCCTCGTATTTACCAAGGTTAGGTCAGGTGGCACCGGCAACACAACTCACCCTCAGCCTCGCATTCCAGAACTAGTTAAGCCTCGTGTCACTTTCTCCTGGTTTCATTTATCAGAAGTGATTGGTGACAAACTGTCCTCAGTTTACTCCTCTGTGAAACAGGGTTGTTGTGATGAGTGAGTGGGAAAGCAGTGAGTACCTAGCACAGTGCCTGGGTGCAGAGAGAGATTATTAATTCATTAAACACATTAAAAACAGAACCAGTGCTATCATATGGAATACTTGTCACAGATATTCAAGGTCACAAGACTGTCCCTTCTCTCCACAAGCCTGATGCCCATCTATGATACTGCATAGCGATTTACTGATCTCACAGTGCTTTCTGTGGGGACCAGTATGAGTCTGGCTGCCTTTTATCAGAGAGATGTGGACCTGTCTCTGATCAGTCTTGTTTGACTCTCATCCTCCATTCCTCCATGGGGACAAACACAGGCTCAGGCCAGCCACAATCAGAAAAGAGGGGAGGAAGACGGGGCCCAGGAGGAGGAAGTGATAGCATTGGCATATTACTCTATATGCTAGAGAAAAGGACCTTGTGAAAAGCAGCCACTACTCAAGACCATACTCACAACTGAAATAAATCAGACCCAATGTGTAAACATCATATTGTCCCACTAGTGTGAGAAACTGAACAATTAAATAAGATGTGTTGGAAGAAAGGGAAAAGGAAGAAAGGAAAAAAGAAAAAAAATGTATTAATACACACGGTAGTTAAGATAGTTATACAGCTGGTTTCTCCTAGGTCATTGAAAAGAAAGGCTTGTGCTAACATTGTTTGGACAAGATATCATGTCTGTATCTTGTACTCTCAATACTACAAAGACAACAATACACAATGTATGAATCATTGTAACTCTTCTACTAACTTGTTTTAAAACTTTTATTTTTATTTTTATTTTTCTTCTCTTTAAAATAAAACAAAAATAAAAGCAAAACAAAAAGCAACCTTTACCCTACTTGGGTCCCTTTAACAGAAAGTGCTCATTCCAGGGCTTCACCTTAGACATGCAGGGGTCACCTATAAAGAAGCTTGGTTTTAGAAATGAGAAGCCTTCTTGTGGGCACTTACAGAAGAAGTCACTGAGGAATGCAGCTAGGATTCTGCTGTCAAAGCTATGTCCACCACAAAGGTTCACAGTTAGGTCACTATTGCTGTCACTCCCTTGTGGGATCACATGTGTGCCTGTGTGTGTGCACTGGATCGTAAGGCACTTTGGAGCCTGTTGGGAGAAGTTGCATCCCAGAGTAAAAGTGCCCTTGGCATTCTGGTCAGTGGACACACATCCTGCACTGTCCCCTCCCCCAGGCAAGTGAAGGAACTGTAGCTGAGCTCTAGTAATCATACAGTGAAGCGCAGGTGCCTCAGCCCGGCTCCATGGGATGCCAGTAGTACTTGCTTTCCAGGAGTCATTTCTGCAAAGCACACAGCTTCACTCTGTTTGCTCAGCCACCATCTTGAAGATAATCTATTTTGTTCTGTGCCTCTTCACAACCCATCTGGGCCCAGTGAGCACACTTGTTGGTTCGACTCCAGAAAACAATTTTATTCCTTCAACTGAATGCTCGCTTGTGCTAGAAAACAAGCCTTTGCCTTTACAGAGCTCCTCATGTGATTGTTATAGAAGGCCTGGAGATTAAACAGTGGGTATGTAATGTCCCCATTTCACAGAAGGACCTGGGCTAAGGGAAGAACCTCAAATAAAGAAACCTTATGTGTAGAGAGTCTGTCACTTTGTTGTGATGATTCCACAGTTATTTCAGCTTCTGATTAATTCCCTGGGAAGCAGAACAATTCATGAGCTCAGTATCTCTCAGGCTTAGCTTGTCTTCCACAATCCCTTCCAATTCAAACACCCATCCTGAACAACTGTCTTCTGTAATGCACTCACAACAGCACAACCTCAACTGCTGTCTTCATTTTGTCCTTGGCCCAAATAAAAAGCCATACAATGGACAGTGACACTACTGGGACTTGTCATAAATTTGACCAGACTGTGTTAGTGTTGTCTTGGTGCAATCATTGCCATAGTCAGTATTCGCTATAAATATACTCTGAAAAGCTGGGCCTCGATGCAGACTTGTCGAACACTTCTCTTAACAAAGTACCTTCAAAGACTGGGCTCCTCAGCCTGAAAGTCTCTATTAATGATAGAGACTTTTCTTCCCAATTTCTTTATGCTAGTGTGCTGGGCTACACTCAGAATGTTAAATGAGTCCATTAATTGATGAATCCTTTGAGGGTGGTATTTGAGTTGCTGGGAACTGGGTTACAATGCAAAGTCACTTAAGCGGAAACTGAACTGATTGACTCACACACTGCACAGTACAAGCGTGGAGGCCTCAGGTGCGAATAAGCCCAGAGGCGCAAGGTATTACTCCAGCTCTGTTTTCCTCTCCCTTCAAACAACGTCAGTACCATTCTCGGAGATTCTTTTCTCTGAGCAGTCAGATGGCCACCAGTGCTTCCTACAGCAAGTTCACACACTTAAACAAAGATTAGTCTTCTCTCCATCCATAAAGCAAATGTCATGGAAGGACTGATATTGGTCTAGCTTAGGTCACATGCCCTCCATTTATGCCTATCCCTGTGGACCACGATTGGCCAGGCCTGAACCAGTTGCCCATCCCTATAGCCTGAAGGCAGGGGAGGCGTGTGATTGGCAGCTTTTAACCAAGCCCCACTAGCTGTAGGAATGATTAGTCTCTGATGGAGACGCTAACCACGAGGGTGGATGGGGTTTCCAAAGGAGCAAAATGTCAGCAGGACATTTGAACAAAGATTGTAACTCAAATAATAAGACTTTGGGTCAAAGTGAGGTAGATAAAACCCAGAGACACCTAGTCTTGAATGGTTTACCATCAATCTTCTAACAGTTAGAATCTAACTGGTACTGGCAGTGATATCTAAAGTGTCAGTAGCTTCAAAAAAATAAATGTAGCGCCTCTCCTGGGGACTGCAGGCACCTCGAGGAGCCTTAGTACTGGCATTCACATTATCCTATCACTCAGATTCCACTGGAAGAAATGCATAGAAACAGCCAGCAAAACTGGTCTGCACGCAGTACTGCCTCTCCCTCTCCCTCTCCAGGCTGTGAGGCAGTTTTCCACACTCATCACCCACAACCTCATCTTTCCTCCTGGACTTTCACACAGCTGCTGTATATGCCCAGAACCCTGCCCCCTCCAATTAGAATGCTAATTTTAAAAATAGGTTCCACTCACTAATTAGTTCCTGTGATGCCAGGTGAACACTAACTCACTTAACCCTTCCTCAGGGAAACACTGTTACCGTGTTTCTGTTACAAGAAAAGAAGCCAAGGTGCAAAGAAGTCCCTTCCCCAAGGGAAATGGGAGACTGGGAGCACACACCAGGCTGTATTCTTAGCCAGCATCTAGAGCTGCCCCTCTCTGACTCTTGCTGACAGTGTGGCAGACAACACACAGCATCAAAGTGGGTGTCAGTGGCCCAAAGTAGCTATCACATGCAGAACAGGGAGGATCTCAAGAGCCAGGGTTAGAGACAGATGAGAAGTCCTTCCTGGCAGTCTCCTTCCCTTGAGTTTCTTACATCAGTCTGTGATCACTTTGCACTCTGTGTGGCTTATTAAAGAATAGAGGGTCTGGATGTGGGTTTCTAGCTCAGGAGCTTGCAGATTTGCCAGCTGCAGCGCATCCTTTTCAGGGAACCCTTCCCTGACAGCCTCAGCCATGTGTAATCACTCTCACTCATCCATTCATATGACAGTTACTTTATGGGAGACAGTGTGTGCCTGGACATCATAAATTTCCTATAGCAAATTACAAATCCCAAATATTCAGGGACCCAGTTAGCATAATAGACAAGTTATAGGCTTTGGGGGTGGGCAGATGGCAGATGTGATAAATGGCCCAGTGAGGGGCACCCTGCCTCACATAGTGTGCATAAAGATTACAGGCGTTCATAGGCCTGCATACAGCAGGTATGTCACAGCTGTGCTTGGTGAATGCTATTAGTTATTATGAATTCTTTTTTGTATCTGTATCTTGAGGCCCACAGTACCCCCACCCAGTGGGTGCTCGTATATGTTTGTGTGAAAAGCTAGTCCAGTAAGAACTGGGCAGTTTGCTCCTTCGCAAGGGGGTCCTCTTGCATGTGAAACAGATGTTTGCCTACCTCCCAGCTGGTTGTGAGGCTTGATAGGGGTGCACAGAATGTGACATTACCTTGGAAACAGGGAGGTAGCCTGTGCACAGCAAAAAGAGGTTGCAATCATTTTGCCTCTAGTGACAATGGCCTGGGGCCAGGCCTCCAGGAAGGGGGTTGCTGCACAAGGCTATGGCACTCAGGCAGGTTGGAAAGAGTGAGGGAATCTGCTGAAAGGGGCACCTGCCCACAGGAGGCCAGCCTCAGAAGTGCAGTCACACTCTCCAGGAAGCCTGTACATCTCAAGGAACCCTGCTGGAGATGAACAGGTACATGCCAGTTCCTGCCAACCATGAAAGAGGGTCAGCACTCCACTCTGCTCCTTGTATTTGGAGAACATGAGTAAGACTCAATGTCACACAGGTCATAGCTGCTGTCTAGCATGTTGAAGATGTATTACAGCCAGGCATATGGCCTAGCAAGGTCCCACCACTCAGGCTAGAGCTGGCATGGAACAACATGCTTCCTTGCAAAGTCTGGCCCAAACTCTGCAAGCCTGTGGGCTCCAGAAAGGAATAAATCCCACAGCAAGAGACTCAGCTGCAACAGGCATTCCTCTGTACATGTCCCTGTGCAAATGCACAAGAATTTCTCTACACTCCCAGCTTGAACTTCAGCATTGTCTGCTGCTGAGTATTCCCCACACTGAATAAAACTGGAGGCTCCTTTAAGCCTGTTCAGGGGTCCCGGGTAGCAGTGGCCGATTTGACAGGAGGCTGTGAGAATGTGAGAATATCAGTGCTAAGCAGATCTCCCTAGAGATACTTAAGTCCCTGTCATTTAGAGGAAGAGAAAAAGAATCAAAGAATTCCTCATACAATGGGTATGTGCTTATGAAACACAGCTCTCACAGTCTCAACTGCATTCATGTGACAGCCTGTGCTGGCCTGGCTGCCAGATAACAAACCACAAAGAATGTAGCAGTTTGAAAGACCATACATATATTACCTCAAAGTTTCCAAGGGTCAAGAGTCCAAGCGCAGCCTAGTGGGGACTTCTCCCTAGGTTCTCACAAAGCTGCAGTCCAGCCAGGACTGGGCTCTCATCTGCCAGCTCAGGATCCTCTACCAGGCTCATGTGGTTGTCAGGACAATTGTTTCCTTGAAACCCATGGTGCATTTGATTCTTCAGGGACCAAAGGACAGAGCCCAGAAGTCTCCCAGTGCTAGTGTCACCTGATGAGGTCAAGCTCACCCAAAGGAAACCTCTGTTTGGCTTAATTTATACTTAACTGATTAAAGAACTTATATCTGCAAAATCCCATCATCTTTGCAATGTAACCTCACGTGACCATGGAAGTGATAGCTCATCATCCCCACGGTCTAAGGAGGGAATTGTTCAAGGCATGTGCATGATGGGTGGGAATCCTGA
The DNA here is from genome assembly GCA_004027455.1 of Hydrochoerus hydrochaeris. Lineage (NCBI taxonomy): Eukaryota > Metazoa > Chordata > Mammalia > Rodentia > Hydrochaeridae > Hydrochoerus > Hydrochoerus hydrochaeris. Next base: position 107,023 of record PVLA01004541.1, on the reverse strand, counting down.
GATTACTTAAAATTCTGTCTACCACTAGTTAGTACTGTTATCATCCCTATTTTGTTTTATTCATAACCTTGTTAATATTTCAGTTGTACAAATTGTGGGGTACAGAGTGATCATTTGATGAGTGTAAACAATGTAATGATCAAATCTGGGTAGTTAGCATTTTCATCTCCTGCAACTTTAAAACATTTTTGATTAATGTTATAATTTTATGTGCATAGGGTGCAGTGTGCTATTTTAATGCATGTTGACACTGTGTAATGATCAAACCAGAGTAATAAATATTTCCATCTCTTTATCATTATTCTCTGCTTAGAGCCTTCAAGCTCCTCACTTCTAGTCATTCATAAACTATGTAACAAGTTAGGGTGAACTATGGTCACCTCTTCCTTTTGTGTGTTACTGGAGATAGAATGCAAAATCTCGAACACACTAGATAAGCACTTTGCTTGTGAGCTACACCCCAATCTGATTCCCTCCATTTTACCTCAACAGAGTTAATTAGTGGATCCAAATTATATGGGGAGTGGATGGGTGGGACTGAGACTCAAATTCAAGTTTAAATTGGGAGCATGAGGTGTCTGCTGCTCAATTTTCCGTGAGGGGGGACAGGGCCTCAGACCTCACAGACCTGAGCTCTTACCCTGACTAAGCACAAGAGGAATCTGCTCGGCTAGACCTGGACTCCCAGAAGCCGACCCAGCACCTTAGCCACCAAATAAACAGACCAGGTATTCAGCAATGCCTCGCCTAGTAACATGTAAACTGCTTTCCTCTTATCCTCCTACCTGGGCACCTCCAGGACCTGTTGAGCACATCTCTCTCTTTGAGTGACTGTTTAAAGACACTCAGTTGAACTACAAAGCCTGTTTCCCAGACTGTGCCCCACACCCCCCTCTATAGAAACCGATCCCTGGAGAGGTGCATTTGTTATGGCAGATGAGACCCCTGGACACATCGTTATCATGCAGGGCCTGTCAGACCCTGAGGGCTCTCGGGATGTCATGCGTTCTGGGTTTGGGCAACAGTGCAATGATGTGCATACACTGGCATGTCACACAAAGTGGTGTCACTGCTCTAAAAATCCTCCTGCTTTGTCTCTTCTTCTGTCCATTCCCCTTCTTTTGGAAGCCACTGATCTTTTTGCTGTCTCCATAGTTTTGCCTTTCCTAGAACATCATGTACTTGGAATCATACAGCTTGTAGCCTTTTCACATTAACTTCTCTTAATCTGCAAGGCTCCTCCACAGCCTTTCATGACTTGACAGTGTACTTCTTTTTTAGTGCTAAATAATATTCCATTGTCTGAGTGTATCAGTTTATGCATTCATCTACTAAAGATTTTCTTGGTTGCTTCCAAACTTGGGGAATTACAAATAGAGTTGCTATGAACATCTATGCAGAATTTTGTGTGGTCATATCTTCAACAACTTTGACCAAAGAGCAACATTGCTAGGTTATATGGTTAAGTACATGTTTAGTTTTGTAAGAAACATCTATGTTGTGAAAATGGCTGTACTGTTTTGTCTTCCCACCAGCAATGAATGAGTTGCTCCACATCCTCAATGTTCTGGATTTTAGCTATTCTTAATAGCTGCAGTTGAAAATGGTTAAAACATTTTGCACATAATTATTAAACAAGTCTTTAACTGGATGTAGCTACATTTTCATTCATTATCCATTATAAATAACAATGTAGTGAATGACACTGTAACTATTTCTCAGGCAGACCCTTAATCCAGCATTTTCTTTACCATAGAACAGTTTTCCAGAAGTAAGATTGCCAGACTAGAGACCATGAATTTTATCAGAGAAGTCTTCATGGCCCTTGCACCATCAGAATTGGGAGTCACTGTCTCCCTGATTTGTTTCCAGGGTGTCCTTTACCAAGAACATGTGTTTGGCTCTGTCCCTTACGCCACTTGCTCCACCTCCAAGGGGAGCAGTGTTTCAGGGGTGAGCAAGGGGCATGGTGTCCCTGCAGAGGCATGACTCTTCTCATCAGCCACTTGCCATTGTCTTCCTCCTGAAAGTCAGAGGCTGGGCCACTTGGGTTCCCACAGGTTTCCTCCAAGCTCAGTCACACCAAGTCCTACAGTAGAACTGGCTGGGACACACAATGAACAAATGAAGATTCAAAGGCAAGATCCTGCTTCTCTTCTGCTTTCTCTTTCTTTCTCTCTCTCTGCCTTTACCTGCCTTTTGTCACTTTCCTTATTGAACTTAGAAATGTTCTAATGATCCTGAGTTGTGTTCAGTGCACCTTAAAAACAAAGCATGAACCACCTCTGTCCTCATAGAACCAATGGAAGAGACAGAGAGCCAATGCATAAGTCCACAAACGCAGCTTAGAAAATTGTGATTAAGTCACAAAGGGAAAGTTTGCACTGTTGTGGGACAAGGCAATGGGGGAGCAGCCTTCACCAGGACCTTGAGAAGAGACACTTTTTCAGCCCAAGCAAGAGGTGAGGGAAGGGCATTTCAGGTAGATACTCAGCATATACAAAAGCCTTGAAGTGGGGCTAGAAAGGAGGCTTTACATCTGGTGTGCCCCACGAAGGAGCTGGGAAATGAAGAGAGATGTAGGAAGATCACTAGGGCCTTGAAATTCTAAACACATAAATCCATAAAACTAATGGGTGGTATAGCTCGGGATCAAGACCAAGATCTGAGCTCAGCTATCATGAGTGAGAGTTAAGGACAAACTGCTAGACACCCCAAGCTGTGCCTGCATCTCTGGTAATGTTCACTGCTTGACTTGTAAGCAGACTTTGACTGTTAGGACAATTCCAGAGCCACAAAGTGGCTTTTGTGGCTGAAAACATACGCGAACTGATTCACTTTGGATTCTTGTGAAAACAAGGTATCAGTAATCTGTGAACCACAAATATATGTGACAACATGACCAAGTCTCACAAATACAGTGATAAATGAAAGCAGGCAATCTCAAGGAGGGAACGTGACTGATGAGCCTATTCACAGGAAGTTCAAAAACAGGTGAAACTAACCTGACATAAGAGAAATCCTGGGGGAATAGAAGGGCACATGGGGATTCCTAGATGCTGGTGTTTTGTTTTGCCCTGGGTTTAGACACAGATGTGTTCAGTTGGTGAAAATGGAGTATCTGGCCACTTTTTTGTATAAACATGATACTCCTGTAAAATGCCTTTGACAGCTAAACTTTATTTCCCACAGTATTATTGTGTAGTGTTCCTGTCTAAAGTGTTTAACAGAGCTCTAACTTGAGAATACAATTCCAAAGTAAAGAACTCTTCCAAAGTATCAATATTACAATAAAGAAGGCTATAGAATTGTCCCAAATGAAAGGAAACTAAAGATGCAGTGTATAACCATAGTAGAAAGAAGTAGCTGTAAAGACATTGGTAAGGGGAGAAATTTGGATGTAAGCTGTGGTTAGACCATGTAGCTAGTAAATGCTGAATTTCCTGGGTGGGATGGATGAGCTGTGGTTATGAGGAAGATGCCTTTGTTGTTATGAAATGGGCTGATATCTCAAATAGCCCAGTAACAGCAAAAGGGAGAGGAGGAAGAAAAAGAAAGAGAAAGAGAGACAGACAGAGACAGAGACATGAATGGGGATGATTGGGGGGGCCCAAAAGAAGTAAAACATGAACAGTTGGTGAATATAAGTGTTTAGTTACTTTTCTTGCTGCTGAGACAGAATGCACAATACCAAAATTAAAAGAGGAAAGGTTTATTTGGCTCACAGTTTGTAGAGGTTTCAGTTCATAGTTGCCTAGGCCCAAGGCAGGGTGCCATGGTAGAGGGGCATCAATAAGGAGAAACAGTTCATGGAGGGCAGAAGGAAGGAGGGCAGCAAAGCAGTCTGCACCTCCCTTTTATCCCTTCCAGGCTACCTGCCACTCATAACCACTATCCACACCCAGAACTATGGTGAACCAATCAGTGGGCTGACTCAGTAATCACGCACAGCTAATGCCAGCATCACATACCCTAGATCCAGCCACCTCTGAGGAGCCCCACCTGTGACCACATGAGGCTTTGGGGGGACATCTAGACACAAGCCATCACAGTAAGGGAATTCTATATGAGTGCTCATGGAGTTGTGGAACTGAAACTTTTCAAAACAGCAATTTGAGAAACAAAAGAAAAGTACAGACTATTTCCTACTTATAAAAACAACAAGTTTTCATTTGCTATTATGACTGTGTTAAATACTTAAGGTACACTATATACAATCTCATGAGCCAGTTAGGTCTTGTAAGTAATAAAAATTCAGGCACAGAATTGAAGTGAACATTTATTAGCCCACATATTCCAACAGTCCAGGAGGCTTCGGCTCAGTCTTGATCACATAGGTGACCTGTGTTCTCTCCCTGTGTCTTTTGGCTCTGCTTTTCCGGGTTTGGTTTTGCTGTCAGGCATGTTCTCTTCTCCTGCAAGACTTAGCTGTCTCTCATGAGACAGCACTAGGTGGCCATTAAGATCAAGAAGGTAGAGAGAAACTGGTCCAAAAGTAGGAGGGGAGATGATGAGAAGCCATTCACCCACAAATGGCTCCTAAATTAGTATCAGGAACTAAGAGGTATATGATTCTTCCAAGGTTTAACAACCAGAAAAGGCTTCTGGGATTTGATTTCCAGTCTGCCTGCCCCCAAAGCCTGACAGTGGCTTTTTTTTTTTTAAATAACCACCTCTGTTATTACAGCAAGTCTCAAAAACTAGCAGAAAAAAAACATCTGACCTCTACACTGACACCCCCCTTTTTCTTTGCTCCATTCCTTTTCCACTTGCAGAGGTTTATTTTTCCTTCCTTCCTTTCTACTTTCTTCCCTCCCTTTCTCTCTCCCTCACTTGCTCCCTTCCTCCCTTACTCTCTTTCTCTTTTTTCTGGGCATCACTTCCTTATCAGTAGTCACGTCTCAATCCTCAGGCCATTCCTGAGGATGGACTTTCCTACCTCTGACTTGCCAAGAGGAAACTGAGGCTCTGTGAGGAGACATGACTGGCCAGTCACCCTGCCCTGGGCCGGTCTGCAGATCACAGTGAAAGGAGGTCTCTGAATGATCATGGGCTGCCCTTCCCCCTCCACCAACAAGCCTGGGGATTTCAGCATTGACCCCCTAGGGGATACAAGAATTTGAATCAAAGGCTTCTCTGTTGTTAGAGAAATCTGTTGGCTTTGCTTCAGCCTGGGAGCTTTCTGTCAAGTGGTAGGATTTGAGAGAAAAAAAAAAGTGTCATTTTACAGTGCTTTCTATAAATCTGTTCATGACATTTAATAAAAATTTATGACCCTAATAATCTTGTTTCACACACCCTGGTCAGATTACTGCTCACTGGCCAGTAATCTTTAAAATGTAGTTAGGTGTCCTGGGCCTGCACCAGGGGTCACATTCCCATTCCCAGAGGGAATGGCTTGGTAATTATTAACCCAAACTGCCTAGTGCCTAATGCAATCAGTTTGTTATGCAGCCTGTTGGACTGGGAATTCTAGAAAGAGCGGACACCCTGGAAGACACCAAGGGTTCTAGATTGCTGCTGGTGAAGCAGTTTGTTAACCAAACTAGGCAGCAACTGCCCAACCCTTCCTCCTTGCACCTTCCTGCTTTTCCTTGTGTCATAGCTAAGAATGAAACTCAGGGGCTGCTGTGGACACACCAGGGGCTTCTCCTGATCTCATGGTTTGTGCACATGTTGCGTGGGGGGTTGGAGAGCAGAGACCCAGGAAGTGCTTTCAGGATCTCATTTGTCTATGATCCTTTCTCTGGGGAAACCCGAGCCTGTGATTTTAAACAGTGGGGACCACATTATCTCACATGATCACCAAAAGTTTACAGTCCGAACATGTTATTTACTTGGCTGCCTTGTTGTGTAAAATCATATTGATTTTGTTCCAAAGTTCTGGAGCAGGCAAATATAGACATTTGCATGAATATGACAATGTAATTCAAGATGCCTGTTCTCCTGGCCACTTCAGCTGCCTCCAGTACAGGCATGCACTGAAGTGCTGAGTCACCATGACGTAGAGAGCAGGGGCCATTAGAGTCCCGGGGTTTGTGGTTCACTGCACAGGCAATGTGTTCATCACCTCTCCCCACACCAGGGCCTGCTGGGCTTCATCCCCAGTGGCCTAGTTGAAGGAGGAATATTTTGTAAGTCCTCAGGCCATCTACTACTACGTGGAGAAGGAAGCTGGAGCTCTAGAACACACACTGCCTAAACAAGAGACCTCAACACTACAAAATCATTGTTGCTCAAAGTGTGAGCACCATAAGGAGACCTCCCACAAACAGCAGCTCATCCCCTCCTGGGAGAACCAGCCATCCTGGTTTGCCTGGGACTGAGGGCCATCCTGGGATGAAAGATTTGGGCCTCAAACCCAAATCTACTGATCTACTGAGCCAGAATCTGTGCTTGCACAAAAACTCCAAGGCACACTGTGCATGTAGAGATTTGAGTGGCAGGGGCCCAGCCTACACTTCCTTACTATATATTTTTGGGTTTTGGTTTTTGGGTTTTATTTGTTACTGGCAGTCAAACTCAGGACCTCCTGCTTTCTAGGCAGGCACTGGGCCGATGAGCTGTATCTCCAGCACAATGGTTTGTTTGGTTGTGTTGTTTTTGTTTTTGTACCAAAAATTGAACTCACAATCTCGCATTTGTCAGGTAGGCACCGTGTGGCTGAGCTGTATCACCCAGCCCTCTCACTGTATATTTTGGAAACTGAGGCACAAAGCAAGCTCCAAACCACAGAGCCTGTCAGCACCCAGCACCCAGGAGGCTGGTTTCCTCTCTCTTGCCTTTCCCTTCTATTGTGCTTCCTATGTATCCCAAGGTTAAGGAGAATTAGAGGGCCCCGTGTTCCCAGCATGTCTGCAGGCAAACTTGCTGGTGTTGAGGTCACTCTTACCGCTGGGACAAAGGACCCATTTGAACTTGAAAGCCCCTGGAATTTTGGATGAGAGCCAAATCAAATTTCCCTATAAGTTCAACATTGAACCTAACCAGTGAATTTGATTTGGTTTTTGTTCAATATGATTCTCAACCAGAATTGTGAAAAAAACTAAAGTTGTGAATCGAGGTACCAGTGTATCAAGAGTTATCGTCTTAGGGTCATATTTACCCTCAACATAGACACATTTTTCTTACTTTGTTCTTTAGGTAAAATGATACTTAGATGGGTTTCCCCTACTGCAACCCCAGCTGTCATCTCGGACATTAGGTTCTGAGGAATAACTGCCTGTCAGCATCCCTCCCATTGGAAGTCAAATGTCATACTCCCATTGCAGCTTGCCTCATCCAATAAGTAGGACCTCATCACCTCCCTTGATATGCTACCTCATTTAATGCAACCTAATTCTGGCTTGGCTTTTTTATTTTAGGCAAGCATATCGCACTGTTAACTCACTTAACCCTGTCAAATATGCCTCTCATATTCTTAAGTCTTTCTCACACACAGCATTATCAGGCAAATTCCCCACTGATTTGTACTTAAGTTTCCGTGTCCAGATCTCTGACTTTCATCTATCCTTGATATGATTTTCTCTTTAGCTGGCCCAGTGTTTCTGCCTGTTGGGATAATTTTGGTTTAAAAGTCTTCTTGAATCACTCATCTTCCCAGCTGGTCTGACCTCAGCCCAGCCTCAGGAATTCACCAAGCCTCAGCATGAGAACGTAATGAGTAGCCTGTGGTCATATTGCAAAGTGAGGGTGGCCTCCAGGGCCACAGAGGTGCAGGCAAGCCCAGATCAAGGCCCTGAGGCTCAGTCTCTGCATGAGCTGCTGCCTGGGGAAACTGGGGAGTCCATGGATTGCCATAGTGATGGGATCAAGGAGTTTGGCAGCAATGCAGGCGCAGGACTCACTCTGTGGTCTGATTCAAAGCCCCAGTGGGGTCTGAAGGCAGTAAGAGCAGGGAGATAAGCCCAGCACCCAGGGACAAGGAGCTAATAAGAAAGAAGTTCAGGGCTGGGCAAGCTCCTGGAGACTTGATCATAGAAATGGAGTGGGACCATAGCAAGGAATGGGGACAGCCCCTGGAGAGCTGGAGGGAGTCTGCTACTAGACTTGTATAGGGAGATTCCACGGCCTTTTGTTGTTGTGACCTCAAAGATGTGGCCCTGACTTCACCATCAGTAGCCTGCCTGGGTCCCAGTTGCATCCTTTCTTGTACAGGAAAATAAATGCATTTGACAAGTTACCCTGAACCCTGGTCTCTGGACTTTGACTATGCCCATGGATTCGTCCATCCCCAATTCCAAGAAAGGTCTCCCTCACCCCCGATATATCCTAAACACCTCAGTGGTTGAATATTTGCTCTCTGAGGCTGGATTTAATGCAGTAACTCTGCTAGTTGCAAGCCCTGGCTCTCAGGCCGGTTTCTTCTCTGACATTGTCTTTGTAAGAAGGAGTAGAATTGTCCTCTCTCCCTGCTTCCATGAGCAGTAACAGTGCACCACAAGCCATTGAGTGCCGACTGCACTGTCTTCTGTGTGCTGCACTCCATTATCAGGGCTGGGATACTGCAGGATGCAAGAGCAGAGCAAGAGCTATCTTGGAGGCAGTCAGCAAACAAAATACATGAGTGTGTTAGATCAAGAGAGGGGTCATAGAGAAAAAAATAAAACAGGACAGTGAGTTTTGAGTCAAGAGAAGGTGACATATGAGCAGAGACTTGAAGGCAGGAGGAAGCCACAAGGATGTCTGAGAGTCTTCCAGGTACTAGGAGAGCCAGTGCAGAGGCCCTGCAGCAGGGCAGGCATAGAGGCCAGGGGTCATTTTAAAGAAATACGTCAGAACTATGTGACCAAATCACTCCACATTACTATTATTATTCCTGCTAATGTTGTTCCTGGTAGGGTCGTAGGCTTTCACATGTGGCTGTTAGAGTACAGTTCAGGAACTGCACCCATCGCTGTAATTCTCAGGCTGTGTGATTGTAGTCATGCCTCGCCACAGCACTGATAGCAACGAGGCTTGCTTTTCGAGTGTGTTGGGGGGTCGACTGCACAGAAGCGTGGCGTTAGCCCTAAAGTATGAGATTCTAGCTTGGTGCTATGAGCCCCAGCCCCGCTCTCCCAGTTTAAGGGCTAGGAAGCTGGACCCCAGTGCCGCAGCCCACGTGCCAGAGGTCGTGCAGCTCCAGGACGCTGTGGCACAGTGAGCTCTGCCGCACTGATCACCACGCGCCAAACAGCCCAGGTCACTGTTTCTTTTTAAAGACGAGAGGGCAGCTGGTGGTTCTGAAGAGATTACGGAACCCCCTAGCCAATTAGGTCCTTAAGTTTGTTTACTGCATATGGTGAGAAAAGGAGCTTGGAATTTAGCTCAAAGGCACAAAAGGGCCCTGCGCTGGGGGCTTGGGCCCCAGTCAGGCCCACCTGCCTCTGTACCTTATTCTTCTGCATGTCGTTCCAGGCTCAAGCAGGCTAAGCATGAAAGGGTTTGATGTGCGTGGGAAGACACAGTAGTGTGGGCAGACCCGCACCCTCAGACTCACTCTCCTGTCTGGAATGGGACTTCCTTCACTTGCCTTGCTGTGCCCTGTGAAGACTGTGGGCATGCAGGTGAGCAGTGCTGGGCAGTGCTGAGTGAGATGTGCATTCCCCCACTGTGTGGCAGGTGGGTGGGAATGGTGAGTGGACTACAGACTAGGCTGTTGTGTACAGGATAGGTAGCCCAGAAGGGCTACACTCTCAGGTCACCCTTCCTCTGCCTTTTTCCCAGAATGTTTATACCAAGAAAATGCAGCCTTGGACTGCCCTACTCCCCACTACCACCCCCTGTGACTAGACATTACAAGGGCATCCTGCAGAGCTGTCTGCACACAGACAGCTCCAAATCTGGATGCCTGGGCTGAAATTTCCTCCCCACCACTGACCAGCTGGGTAAGCTTGAGCCAGTGGCCTAGACATTCCTGCTTCAGTTTCCTCACCTGTAAAATGGTGACCATTTCTCTGATCATTGTGAGGACTTCTGGACAGTGTCTAGCAAAGAATACATGTCCGTGGGGACCACCTCTAAGGCAATGCTGCCTAGTTCCTTCATTTTCCGGACAGAGGCACCCAGAAAGGGAAGCTGTGTCTCTGGATTTCCAGGATTCTGAGCAATGTGAAGGCAGAGAGCAATGTGGTGAAAGAAAGAATCCCCATTGCTTAGAAACTGCATCAATGCAGACACATGGAAAACACTGGGTGATAGAATTTTAATTGATGGTGCAGGCAGAACAGGGAATTCCTGAAGAACAGTGATTACCCCCACCCACCAGCTGTCGCCATCCCTTCGGCCTGGAGAAAAGCCTGTCCAATGGTATGGTGTGTGCTTCTCACCTGCCTTTGGGGAACAACAGGAAACACAGGAAGGGGCTTCCTGAGCAAGAGGGGAGAATGAGATGGCAGCATTGCTAGAAACCACAGCTTTGTTGCTGCAGCCTTGTTCGCATCCGAGAGGCGTCTACCGCATCTCTGCAAGTGCCGACTTGACAAAAAGAGCAAGCTTCCTTAGAAGCCCCTTCCTCTGCTGGGGGAGAAGATGCACATGGATAATTTTTAGTGAACAATGAAGGGCTGCAGGGACTGAGAAGCAGTGACAGCCGCTGCCCTCAGCTTCTGAGGTGGCTTCCTGGAGGAGGTAGAGATGGGTGACCTGAGAGCTCAGTGTGATTTGAGGTGGGATGGGGGGCAAAGACTGGCTGAATAGCAGCTCTCTACATGCCACACATGGGGTGCAGTGGTGCATGTCCAGTGTTGGCACAAGGCCAGGGTGCTGACATCCTTCCTCCATTGGGAGAGTCACTGCCCTCCCTTGTACTTGCTGCTTTCTGCCACCTCAAGTTTCTGCTTTAGAAGCTACTGCAAAGGGAGAGGGAATATCTGTCCCCAAAGCTCACAACACACCCATCTGCAGTTGGCCTTCTATATGTCCTCTACATCCACAGATTCAGCCTTGCTACAAATATGTGAAACAAAGGATTACATCTGTGCTAGACATACACAGACATTTCTGTGCCACGAGTCCTCAAACAGTGCAAGCTGACAACCACTTACTTGGCTTCTTGGCTTCCTAGTTGAGCAGAGCTGATGTACAGGCACAGCAGGACATGTGCAGGTTCTGTGTGAATGCTGCACTGGGCCATTTGGTAGGGGACACCAGTGTCCTTGGATTTTAGTATCTGCAGGGGGTCCTAAAAACTCTAGATTCCTGACCACAACTGTGGATGTCCTTGAGACCTAGTACATGAGGACTAGACACAGCTGCCAGGGCACTCTGCTTGGCAAGAAAGCTCAGAGAAGCTGAGCAGGCCCTCTCTCTGCTCTGTAAACGGCAAGTCCTTCAGCTTCTCCAAGATTTTCTCTCTTCTCCATGAAGTGGCCCTTCAAGAACCTAGTGGAAGTCCTTTCTGTCCTGAAGAATCTCACTCTAGGTTTTTCTGACAGTGAGAACAGAAGCACAGCCCAGGCAGTGTGAGCAGGAAAGGCTTCTCTTCTAATTGGTATGGACTGAAACCCTCAAGAATAAGGAGGAAATAGGTAAAGGAGAGAATGAAGAGGTAGAGTTCAGCCTGTGCAAAAGGTCTGTGGCCAGAGCTCTCAAGCCAGTTGAGAGTGGTACAGCAGAGGTAGGTGTAGGCCAGCCCTGTTCTTCTCCCCAGTACAAAAGAAAGTTTCATGGGGGTTTGAAGCAAGGGACCTGAGGAGCAAAAGTACAGGTAATGCAGACAAATGCATTTTCAGAAGATCAGACAGTATTGAGTTATGGTGGGCAGGGAACCATGAGGAGTCACCTCAGCTTCTAGGCAGGAGGTGCTGGTGGCTCCAATGAGGGCTGCAGCAGTGACCAGCAGCGAGAATGGAGAATGGCCAAATATGGCCACAGCATGGATATGGGATGAGGTGAGAAACAGAGGTGTCCCAGTGTACCTGCCCTGATCTTGGTTTAGCCATCTGGGGGGCTGGTCTTCTTGAGACCGGTGTACAGAAAGATCAAATGCAGTGACTGTCTCTGTTTCCCTCTAGGGCACCTGGCAGCTTGAATGCCTTTGGTCATTGTTTCCAACAATCTTTTATCATCGCTCTGACCTCTGAGAACAAAAAATTAAAAATATGCTCCACAGACCCAGGTCTGAGGCTCACACGAGCTTTGGTGAATAGGATTTGTCTCTAAGTCCCAGCAAAGCTGGCAGGGCCACAGCAGGGTGAGGGAGTGGTTTACCCTGCAGAGAAGCTGAGTCCCATGACCCAGTAGAGGGGCGTGGAGTGAGGCCTGGTTGTTGCTGGAGACACAGCTCTCTTGAGTGAGTAGTTTTTCTCCCTCACACTGGGGGCTAGGTAGGAGGGACTTTGCTTTGGGGAGAGGATACATGGTGTGCAGGTCTCCTTCAGGACCCCAGAAGCTGTAGTGTTGTTAAGGACAAATCAAGGCCCTAGAGCTGCTGACCACCACAGTTGGCTTCCTGGAGGTGGGAGATGCAACTGTGCCCTGCCAGGAAAATATCTGTAGCACAAGGCAAAAGAAAGCAGGGCATTGGCTCCAAAGTTAGACAGTACTGGTTTCTAATTCCCACTGGACCATTCCCTGGCTCTGTGGCCTCACTCATCATCCCTGAACGTCTGTGCAATGGGCATTAGCATTTCTGACCTCCAGGGTGGATGGTAACTATCAACCAGCCCTCTTGTGAGCTGCTGGCATTCTTCCCTTGTACATAGACTCTGTGAGAGTTGGTACCTTGGTGGCTGCAGGGTATCAACCTCACTCAGTGCTGTCCTTCCAAAGATGGAAGGGAGCCAGATCCTGTCTAAAAGAGGCAGTCTGCCATCCCCCACTCAGCCATGTAGGGTTTCAGCCAGCCTTACTGCACTCCACAGCTCACCTGAGATGCCTAGTGGGTACTACAGAGAACCAAAACTGTGTGGGGTTGATGTCCCCTCCCAAGTGGGGCCCTAAAGCAATGACTTGCCCTGTGGCTCTATGGTCAGGACAAGACTGAGGGGTGGAGTTTGGTCTGCCTGGATCTCCACACGGCCAGGGGGAGCCACCCTGGGAAGTTCTGCTTTAGGTCCCTCACCCAGCCACTCCCATCCTTTCTCCCTGACTGCCCTGCTTTCTGCTGTGCCTCCCTGATCACCTCTGGAGCATGCCTAGTATCAGCCACTGCCAAAGAAATCCTTGCCTCCATGCCTGTAGGAAGTGCCACACATTCCTCATTTTCCACATGTCGGAACAGAGGTTGGGGATGTTTCAGCTGCTTGTTGCATAGCTGAGCCAGCCCTGGGACCCAACAATCAGAATCAGAGCCCCAGATTCCCTACATCTCATCATGTGATATGATTCAAAGCAGAGGAAGTTGTTGATTTCTGAAGGAGGCCAGAGGACAAGGCAGAGGTACTTCAATCCAGCCTGAGGGGAGCAGTGGTGCTGAGTAGCTGACCAAATGGAAGATAGGTGGGCGTTTTCCAAAGGAGACTGCACGAAGGCATAGTAGGAGAGTGAATGGCAAGTGCAAGGCCAGGAGAGCGAGAGCCTGCTTGTGAGAGAAACATAGACCCCTTCTTCCAGCTCAATTGTCTCTTGCCTCCTGATTCCTCCTGTGCTTCTGCCCAAAGCTCCTCTAAACTGCTTTCAAATAGAAGCAGTAAACTTGTCTTCCAAGAATGTAAATCTGAGCATGTCTCTTTGAGCCTACTGAAGAAGAGGAAGGAAGGGAAAAGGAGATGCTCCTGAGATGCAGGACATGTTTAGCTGGAGAGGAGGAGGGCAGAGAGTGAAGGGGCCAGAGGCAGGGTTATCTGCACCTGCTTCAGATCCCAGCAGAAGAGGGAGGAGTAGGGAGAAAGGATGAAGATGGGGGGAGCAGAGTTCTGAATGAGAACCTGTGGGAGCTGAATGAGAGATGGTCCATAACTTGAATGTTGCCATTGTCTGGCCCTATGTTATTCTTGAACACTGGGAAGGCTCTGGTTTATCAGGAATTTGTATTTGTATTTGTACTTCTATTACTACTTCTAGCTCATAGGAAAGAAGCAGTCATGTGTTATCCCAGCATTTTTAAACAAAGTGAGTCCTGAGAGGCCCAAAGTAACAGCTCCTAGAATGAAGGATGCATTCAGAGCACTTGGGAGTGCTATTGTATGGCATTCACAGGAGCTCAGTCAGCCTCCCTGAGGAGTTTTTAAATGCAGATTCCCTCTCCCTAGGCCTTGGGAATCTCCTGGGAATCTTGAAGGCTGCATTTTTTACTTGCGTCCCAAGCACAATGAGGACCACTTCTCTGTAGTGATAACCTCCCAAACATGATGCGCCACAGGGTTCCCAGCCCTTACTCTACAGCATTGTACCAGAACATTCCACCCCATGCAGGACATGGTAAACATGTGAAGGAAGGAGCAGAATCTGAGGATTCTCTCCTCTCAGCTCTTTTCCTTGCTACGATTCTGCTTTCTACCTTCTCTTCCCTGCATGTTCACACCTGGGACCTTCTTCTAGGGCTAGCCTCCTGCAGGAGAGCTTGCTAACTGTGACTGTTTCTCCCTCCAGCCCTCCTTCATAGTTTTTCCAAACTTGTCTACCCAATGGTTAGCTTCCCACAGCCTTGAGTTGTCCTGGAATAGTTCCATGAATGGCATGATGGTAGCTAAGGTGTAATTACAAACTAATTGGCTTGGAGACCCACCCTGGGGACCCTCAGCACACACTTAGGCATGTCTGTGTGGGTCTGGCTCTTCGCTCCTCTATCTCTTCCCTTGCTCGGCTTCCTGGCTACCATGAATGAAGCAGCCGTGCCCTTCCACCATGATGTTCCTGCATCAGAGCCTTTGACCCTCAAATGACAACATCTGAAACCCAAATTAAACCTTGTCTTCCTGTAAGTTGTGGGTGTTGGATATTGTATCCCAGCCCTGAAAAACTAATACAGGCATTTTTGTCATCTGTCTCTGAGTCAATCAAAAACTGTGCACGTGTTTATCAAGACTTCTGTGCATCGGGTTCTGGAAAGGTGCCAAATTACAAGATGAACAATCCATTCCCTATAGAAGCTCATAGTCCAATATAGGAAAGAAAGAGGGAGAGAGAGAGGAAAAGAGATAGATGGAGACAGAAACAGAGACATAGAGAAAAAAAGGAGACACACAGACAGAGGCCAAAAGGAAAATACTCTAGTAAGCACTGGAGTTGGGCTGCAAGGGTTTAGTTCTGCATCCACCTCAGCTTACCCCTTGTCACCTGTGGCTTCTCCTTCTTGATAGAATCCAGGCCCTCCTAGGAAATTACACTTCATGAGCTATACCTTCAGCCCCCAGCCACCAGTTTTTGCCACAAGAAGAGAAAAAGTAATGTCTTTCTCAATTCAGAGCCTGCACAGTCAAGGAAGGAGTGTGATTGGTCTGGCATAGGTCAGGTACCTGACCCTGGACAGTTAGCCTTCCCCAGGGCTGAGGCTTTACTTCATTTACATGTGGCTCCCTCAGTAAACATGCAGACAGAGTAGAGTGAAGCACTGTTCTTGAAATGCTCGAACTCACTGAGAAAAAAACAACAGAGGTCATATAGGATTTCTGAGCACGGATTTAAGGGCACACAGCTGATATTTCCTGAGAAATTACTGGCCAGCTCGACATGGACTATAAAATGCTAACATGAGGCAGGGCTGCAGTCTACACAGTAACATTCCCTTCATCAGTTCACCCAGGTTCACACAAGAAAAGTTGTGGGATCCCCCTCATTCAGCGGACTACTCAATCATCCTCACAAGGCCTTGAGCAGCCCTGCAATCCCCTTATTGATTTCTTTGCCAATTTGCTAGGACTCTTTTCAACCTTCTCTTCCCAACTTACATCCCCAAGTGTACGCAAGCATGTCTTCACTCACTGCCAACAGATGATGCTTCCTCATGTTTACATCGTTTCAAGATGGCATCATGCAGGTAAGTAGAGGGCAGAAGCTGAAGACCATAGCACATGAAATCCACCCCGCTTCGCTCATCCCCTTACCTTTTCCAGATGTCCAGCCTCCTTTCCCTCTGTGAGGACTGACTTTTGTTCTTTCTCTGGACTTCAGCCCTGTGGTTTTATTTCATCACCTGTCAATTCCTATTCTCATCATCATCAAATGTTTTCCTCTCTCTTAGGCCTATTCAGGCTTCCTCCACAGAATGAAAAAAAATTCCTTCACTATTCATTCTTCATCCACCATCCTCTCCCTGGATTCCCAGCTGGATTTCCCAATGATAACTCTTCATCTGCTACTCAACCCCTGCCTTGGTCTCTAAAGCCCCAGCAAGTCCACGGGACAGCCCGAGGGACCCTCTTCCTGCCCACCTTTCCACTTTCACACAGCAGCCCATGCAACGTGGTAGGAAACTCACCTTTCCTTTATATACTCTGCTGCTTAGCTTCTATGGTGGCAAGTTTTGAGCTTGGATGTTGGGGGGAAAGATAAAAAAAAAATCTTCCCTTCTTAAGTCTTCGCAGTACAGAAGGGCTGCCACATCACCCTTACTCACATCACCCCACTAGGCACAGCATTCTAGCGTTTCCTGTGTAGTTCACCAACCACTCCACCTAACAGTTAATCTTATTCTGTTGTGCCCATTTTGATGCTGTGTGTGTGCAGAACTCTGTGAGCGTTGTGTTATCGTGTGACACCCCATATATTGTCCCTTCATGCTGAATCAGGTTCTGGTGGGAGGAGGAGAGTAGGCAGAGGTGCTTCCCTTGGCTTTGAGTTGTCCAAACTCTGAGCTGAGTGTCTCACACACCAGGTGTTAAACAGTGCATAACAATGGATGGATTTGTTGATCTTGCTCCAGCCCATCCATCCTTTATTCTGCTGTCAGAAAAATCTTTCTCCAGGGTTGGTCTCATTGTGTAACTCACTTGGCCCCTTCGATTTAGTCAGTATTGAGTGTCTGCTGGGTAGATAGAACCAGTCAAGGACTGGGGGGTAAAAAGGGGTGAGTGAAGAAAGAATAGAGAGACCCCAGTCTTTAAGGGCTCAGAAGACCTGGCATGCTCAGGAGATGATCACAGCAAGAGGCATGAATGGGAGTGATGAAGAAGAGTGGCAAATGCCACAGAAAGTCAGAGAAGCAGGGTGGTCCAGCTTTGAGGCTAATTTAGGGTGCTGGAAGACTTCGACTGGGTGTTCAGGATAAAAGACTGAGATAAGATGGGGTGAGTCGAAGGGATTTTCAGACCAAGAGTGCCTGAAGAGCAAAGCGATTCAAATGGTAGCATTGTTATTTCAGCATTTGTGTTCCCTTGATGTTCCCAAGACAATGTGAGAAGACTTGACACCAGTCTGATCTTCACAAACCTAGTGTGTTTTATAAATCTCAATGTCCTCTAACAGGTAATTTGCCTGATTCACAAGTGAAGACTTCACAGGCTGTGATACTGGCATGTGTACTTACTCCATGTCTGCTGTCACTGAGACAGTTGAATCCAACGAGGCAGAGGGGTGGGCTTTGCAGGTTGCTCTAGGTAAAGCTGTGTGCTGAGGCTCTATGTCACACATGACATCTAAAGATTCAGCCAACTGTGGACAGGAAATATTTAGAGAAACACCTGACACCGTACCAAATATGCATGGGCCTTTTTCTCATCATTATTCCCTAAATGACCTGAAGTAACAGTTACTCATACAGCATTTACATTAGGCATTATGCATGATCTAAATTTGAAATATACAGGAAAATGTGCTTAACATCTGGGCAAATACTCTACCATTTTATAATGCATTCTCAAACATTTTTGGATTTTGTGGATCTATACAAGTCATGGAAGCAGTCACCCATGGAATACAAAAAGATAGCTCTGTCTGCAACCAGCAGGCTTCACGTGTCAACATCTTTGCAATGGGCGTCTTGCCTAGGTTCAATAGAAACATGTCAGAGGTATTGTGAACACCACAGGGTCACAAATGCCAACAAGTTGATGCTTCCTTGTCTTCCTCTTGGCCACTCTAGTCACATAAGGAGGCTTAAAAATGTTTGAGGACCAAGGAAAACCTAGGCCATTACCTAATTGAAACTACCAAAGATAGAAAAGAAATGAGGGCTCTGGAGTAACCATTTCCCAGTTTTCATCTGGGGTAATGTTAGGGAGGGTAATGCCAACCCATTCTCAGACTTTGTTCCTGGGACCTGGCTAACCCTGATCCTTGCTTCCCCTTTTTGTGACTTTTTCATGTCTTGGTATAATTTCAATTGCAATAGTACAAAGAATTCCTGTCTACTGTAACTAGATGCATTATTTATTTGTATTTCTTTATGTGCTTTCTCTGCATGTGCATATGTGTTGGGTATACATCTTCCAACTCAGTTCAGACTTCCTTACATATCATTCCTAAATGCTTCCAAAGAACAAAGTCATTCTCATACATAAAGCCAGAGTAGGTATCTGTCTTAGTTACTTTTCTCATTGCCGGCACAAAACACCCAAAGTTAAAGGGGGAAAGGTTTATTTAGGTCACAGTTTGTATAGGTTATAGTCCATAATCATCTGGTTCCAAGGCAGGGTGGCACACTGCAGAGGGCAACATTTCATGGCAGCAGAAAACAGCAAAAGCAACAAGTGAAAGAAGATACAAGCCTCTTTCTGTCCTTTATGTTGCATCTAGTCTACTGGAATTATACATCAGTGCCAATCCAATCAGCAGACTGATCTAATAATCACCCATCCTTAATCCTAGCACCCTTAATCCTAACATTGAACCATGAATCAATCACAAATTTTAAATGTATCTACTGCTGAAAAGGACCCAACTAAAAGTGCATGTGACTTTGGGGGTACATCTAGACACAAGCTATAACATTCTACTGCTGGTTCCCCAAAGAGTCATGAATATTCCTCTACTCAAAAGGCCTTTATTTAGCCCATTTCTAAGAGTTGCCAAAGTCCTAATGGTTTCAGCATTGTTGAGAATTTCAAATCCCAAGTCTCTTCAAAGTCAAACTCTTTAACAGTAAGCACCTGTACAAATGAAAAGAAAGTTAAACACTCCCAACATTCAATGAAACAAGGTAGACATTTCCTCACCAAAAGTTACAAATGAAGATACAAAGTAATGGGACTAAAACAAGTCTAAAATCCAACCAGGTGAACATTAAGTCTTGTAGTTCCATGTGCAGCATCAGGGACAATCTTTGGCAAGATGTGAACTTCAAAGAGCTTGGGTGGCTCCACCTCTATGGCACTTCTGATAGTTGTAGCTTCCATGGCTTCTAGAGATCTTGGGCCCACTCTGCTTCTTTCTTACAGTTTTCCTCAGACAATCCATGTTCCTGGCTTTTCCAAATTTCTGGGATCGCTACTGCACCTTTAGCTTCATACTCACAACTTCACACATTACCCTCTCAGGGGCACACTGCCTGGCCTCCCAGGCCTTCTGAAATTTGGGTGGAAGCCTTCCAAACTCACAACTCTTCCATGCTGCATGCATCTAAAACCAGCACCATGTGAAAGATGCCCAGGTCTGCTATTAGCTGGAACAGGCTGAAGGGTCAAGTGCCTGAATCACTAAACACACTGAATCCAATTTTGAGAAATTCTCTATGCCACCACCATTCTGGATCATGGTGCTCTGGAGCTTTTTTCTCAAAGCAAATTCTTTCATTTTTGTAGTCTTGAGGCTGCAATGGGTGGAGTCCTGTTGCTTTTTGTGATGCTGTTAGACCATCTTCGTAATTCTTCTGTTCCTTTCTCAGAAATCAAGATCTCTCTGCTCTATCTTTGCAGTCGATGTCTTTACTGGAACTTCCTTTCTGGCCAAATTCACATTTTAAATCGTTCTGCTGGGCTCTTTGCTCTTGATTCTCAACATAGATCTAGATTTAAAAAAAAAAAAAAAAAAATATATATATATATATATATATATATATATATATATATATATATATTAGACCAGGGATGGTGAACCTTTTAGAGATGAGTGCCCAAATTACAAAAAATGCAGACAAAGTTTCTGCCAAGGTTTAACACACATGATCTAGGGTCCACAGCCAATGTGGTCCTTCTTCCTAGTGGAAACCTCCCTAGCCTGGACTTTACCAGCAGGATTTCTATCAGCCTTCTGATCTTCTGAAATCTAACCAGACTCTTCCTTACAGTACAGCCTAAGGCAGTCTAGCTCTACTTTTTCAGCCAGCATCTCGAAATCATTCTAAACTCTTCCTACAAGCCATTCCCAAAGGCTCCTGTACCACATGGTCAGTATATTCACAGCAATGATCCCACTTCTCTGGTACCAAATTCTGTCTTAGTTACTTTTCTCTCATTGCAGATACAAAATACCCAACACCCAGTATTAAAGAAGAAAAGGTTTATTTAGCTCACAGTTTGTAGAGGTTTCAGTCCATAATCATCTGGCTCCAAGGCAGGCTGGCACATGGCAGAGGGGAAACAGTTCATGGCAGTGGAAGACAGCAAAAGCAACAAGTAAGAGAAGTGACAAGCCTCTTCCTATTCCTTATACTGTATCCAGTCTACCAGTATTATGGTGGTACCAGTCCAATCAGTGGGCTGATCCAATAATCACCCACTGTTAATCCTAGCACTTTAATCCAAGCTTTTAACCATGAATCAATTACATACTCTAGATTCAGCTACCTCTGAAAAAGCCCCATCTAAAAATTCATGAGGTTTTGGGGGGACATCTAGACACAAATCTTAACAGTATCAAACTGGAAGTTTAACATTCATCTAAATCAGTGGTAGCAAACCTATGGCACAGTGGGCATGCAGAGCCTCCTCTGTCAGCACACAAGCCACATCACTCTGGTATATCCAAGCAGAGCACTGAATATTCAGGTTTAACTGCAGTGTTGGCACTTTGTAATAAATAAGTGGCTTTAGGATTGCAATTTGGGCATTCCTAAAAGGTTCACCATCCCTGGTCCAAATGGTATGGTGTCAGGAACTATACAATGAGCCTCCAATCTCCTGCCAGGTGTTATGGTATATAGTGAGAGAGAAAAGGCAAAATATAAAATAGCAGTACAGCAGGGATCTGGGATGACCAGTTATTCACAAGGAACAAAAGACCACAAGGCAGCCAGAACTTCAGCATTTATTGATTGAGGAAGGGATTATTGAATGACTCAGAGGTCAGAGGTGGTTTTATGCTAAGAAGGACCTTGCTGTGAAGCATTTAGTTTTAGTAGTCTTAGTCTAGTCTTAGTCTTAGAATCAGTCTCAGTCTCAGTCTCAGTCTTAGTCTCAGTCTTAGTCTTAGTCTTAGTAGTTGGGAGAGGATGACCTGCCCCTAATGAGATAATGGGAAATCTCAAAAGGGTAATACCAATAATCTCAAGCCTCTGTTCATCTCTTAGGGAAATATGTAGAACTATCCACTGTGAGTTTGTGCTTCCCAACAATATGGCTTGCTCTACCGTCTATATTCACATTTTATTGTCTCAGAAATGTTCTTTAAAGCTTTTGCTCTGGATTTATTTTGAGCAAACACACACACACACTTTTTATTTTTAACTTGGAAATAATTTGAAGCTCCAGAATAATTGCAAGAATACTAAAGAATACCTGTGTGGTTTTGCCTAGATTCACATGTAGTTGCATTTTATGTCATTTGTTTTACCATGTACACACACTATTTTTCTCCATCTATCATCTGTTATCATCTATTCTCTATCCTCTATCTACATGCATAATATTTTTTTCCTTAAACCATTTAAGAGTAGCTTGCATTCAACATAAGACTTTACTCCTAAATTATTCAGTTTTTATTCCATAGAGGGACTTTTTATTACATTATTATAGGACATTTATTTGTTCCATAAAATTAACACAAATATACTTTTCAATGAGTGGAAATTCACACAACTAAAAGCAGTCATTTTAAAGAGAAAAATTTAGTAACAGTACATTTAGTTTTTAATTTTTTAATTTTTTTGAAGGTAGTAGAAATACAACAGAACAAGACAGAACAAAGCCATTTGAGACAGTGCAGTGAATTTGGTACAGAACTTCACAGCAGGTTACCAGGATAACAGTAATAGGTACCATAGTATATCTCGTTATCTTCACAATAGTTGTCTAGTCAATTAGGTATAGCAAGATCAAACCAAAGACAAAATATTATAAAACCAATCAAAAGAGAATATTGAATAAAGCAATTAATCATAATGAAACAAAACTGTAAACAACATTTGCTTTCAAACAGAAGATAGAGGAGACCCCGCATATTTGCTATATTGCATACAGTCATCCTGCCAAGAGATGCTCAGACCTCTGTCCCCAGTTGTTAAGGGGGGGGGGGAATGTTTTATTACAAGCCCACACACCGGTAGGCTCACAGGAGACAGTACTGGGTCTCTTCCTGGCTCACGCTGGAGGGAGGTACTTACCAAGAGGGCGGGAAAATTGCTTTTTTGTGTAGCCGCCTGGGTTCCACCATAGCTGTGGCAGGATCTCAGAAACAGTGCATTTAGAATATTGTATAACACCACCTATATTTTATTTCAAAATGTTTCCATCTCTCCAAAAGAAAATCTTACACCCATGAACTAGTTTTTCTCTATTTTTCCCCCATCATTCCTGACAGCCCCTAATCTGAACCCTGTTTTTATTGATTTATCAATTTTTGACATTTTGTATGAATGAAATAATAGGGTATGAAGTGTGGGTCTGCTTTTCTCACTGAGCCTGTTTTTAAGGTTCATCTGTGCTGTAGTCTGAATCAGTGCTTCATTGCTTTTCATGACTGAATAGTATTCCCTTGTATACCTAGACCACATTTCATTTATTCATTTGTCAGTTGGTGGATACTTGAGTTTCTTCCTCTTGACTATGATAGTGTTGCCTTGAACATAAGTGTATATATATTTGTTTGAGTGCCTATTTTCAATTATTTGTTCCAGCCTGTATATTAGTCATCTTTCCACTGACATAACAAAATGCCTGCAAATGCAGTTAGAACTCTTCTTTGCATAGAAGTACAATTATGGTTAGCTAGAATAATTACATGGCCATATGTTTAACTTTTTGAAGACAATAGTTTCCCTTGCAGCTATTTCTATTCCCACCAGCAATGTGCAAGGTTGCAGTTTCTCCATGACCTTGCTGAAACTTTATTATTGTAGCCACCTGTGTGATATGAAGCAGAATCTTGCTGTGCTTTCAATTGTCATGTTACTGGTGGTTCATGTGGATGTTGCCTGTTTTTGTACCTTCTTTGGAAAAAACTTGTTCCAGTCACTTGCTTACCTTTAAATTGGGTCACCTTTTTATTGTTGACTTAGAAGAGGTATTTATGTATTATATATACTAGACTCCTGCCAGATAAATAATTCACAAATATTTTCTCCCATTCTGTAGTCTGCCTTTTCATTTTATTAATGTCCTTCTTATACATGTTTCCGTTTTAATGAAGTACAGTTTAATCTATTTTTCTTTTGTTCCTTGTGCTTTTGGTATGTGATATAATACTTTCTTCTGATCTGCTGCCCTTATTTAATTTAGTCCACTGACCCCTTTACCCTTTTGTGTAGGGTCCAGGCCAGGATCTGGATGCTCTGTCTCCTCAGCCTGTATATTAGTCATCTTTCCACTGCTATAAGGAAATGCCTGCAAATGAAGTTAGAATGTAGAAAGATTCACCGTGGCTCATGTCCCTGATCAGGCACACCTGTTGCTTTTGGCACCAGTGAGCACACCAGATGGCAAAGGGGAGGAGCATGCAGTGGAACAAATCTGCTTACATCATGCACAGGAAGCACAGAGGACAAGGAGGGGCCGCACCCCCACAGTCCCCTCAAGGCCACAGCCCAGTGGCCCAAGACCTCCCCAGCCAGGTCCCACATGAGAGGGCACCACCATCTCCAGTGGCATCGCCCTGGGGCCAGGACTTTAACATGTACACCTGTTAGGGGCATTCAGCATTCAATAACAACTGCTATAATTCTAAACACTTGCACAGCACTTGTCTTTTATGACATTGAATCTTTTGAAGACTCCAGTGCCTCCACTTTTTATAAAGTGCCCTTCATTTTGGGTTTGCCTGATGTTCCCTCAGGGTTAGTTTCCAGTTGAGTGTTCCCAGGCTGAGCTGGGACTGCTTCATCTGCAGCATGTAGTGCTCACCTTGGAGAGGGTCCTTTTAATTACTTAGGCAAGCTGACACTTGATTTCTGCACTGTACTGTACAAGTTTCTCCCCAGTCTGTGCCAAGGCCCTTGAGGATGCAAATACTCCTGTTTCTCTGCAGTCTTACCTAGACTACCATCCACTGATGACTCTTGTCTGAGCCATCTTTAGGATAATAGTTGCAATGTGCTGATTTCTGCAATGCTAACCTTCCCTCTGCATCAGCTAGGCCAGCTTCAGCAGTTGGCATCTAGAGTGAGCCCTGCTTTCTCTCCTGTTGATATATTGACATATCCATTTTTATTTTTTAAGAGTTAACTTTTTATTTTTTTAATTTTTAAAAACTTTTATTGTCATGTTTGCAGTACATGATTATATTCATCATGTAGAGTTGGTACATGGACATAACACATCTTAATTCCCTTTACTCCCCCTTCCCTCCTCTATCTCTAGATGCCCTGTCTCCTTGTACATGACACCCTGTTTTTTCCACAAAAAGCTTCTAATTCATTACTCTATGTAATTGCCTGGACACCCCCATTGTTCCTTATTTGATTCCTGGAGCTGCCGCAGGCTGGCACATGTCTTTGTGGCATGTTGTGCCATGGTCATGCTGCTGGTAGGAGTCTGTGTATGTGCCTTCTTAACTTTCTGGCATAAAAGACAGCCCTGGTTTGTTGTGAATCTAACCTGCCCAGCCTTGCTGTCAGTCATTCCTCCCAGGATCTCTGGCTCTTTCTGGATATAAATAATATTAGAAACCAAGTTCTGGAATCCAAGTAGGTGTTCACATTCCTCAAATAATGGGGATGGTCAGAAAGCACTCAGCTCAGAACCTGGGGGCATGGGCTTCTCTCCTGGCTTCTCATGCTATTACAGGGATCCTCTGAGGTTGTTATGTAAAGAACAACCAGCCCACCTCTGCAACTCCTAAACATGCTGAGCCGTGTGCATTACTTTATGCCCCATCTCTCTTAGCTGAAGTCTCTGTGCATGCCTGGGATCATAGCTGGTCAGATGGGCCATGAAGCACTGGGTACTGAAGCACAAGAATGGGGCATATTGGTGATATGCAAGCAGAGGGCTTTGTTAGGTTATACACTGGCCAGACACTGTGTATGTTTAAGTGTGTTTGTAAGTGTGCATGTATGTCCTTTTTTGGTACATAGTTTGAGATTGCAAAATTATCTGATTATTGCTCTGTCCCTTGCTCTGACACCATAGGCTCTTATGGCCACTGACAGTGCCTGCTTTATTGACCACCTAGCTTCAGTGTTTAGGTATGACTGGAACTCTATAAATGACAGTAAGAGGTTTTTAAATAGCATTTTGGGGCTGGCTTTTGAGGGGGTGGGTCAGAGAAAAAGCAGGCTTGTGGCATGCTGGCATGTCTTCTGTGACTTGTTGCCATGTCCTCAGTGGACTGCTTGTGACCCAAGTAAAATGAAGCCTATGTTTCTCTGAGATGGCCAGTGGGCTCATTCGAACTGGCAGAGTGTTGGGAGCTGTTGAAGCTGGAAATTGACGGCATATGCTGGACTGCAGCATGGCCAAGACATGACCTTACCAAAAACAAAAAGCACCTGGATTAGCTACATGAAGAAATTGCTACAGCCCAAGTCCCAAGTCCCAATTCCCAAAAACACCAAGTCCCAAGTCAATCTAAGCAATGAGTTGCTAGGCAGGGGAGTTGAAAGGGACATCATCCTTCCCCCACTGGTTGAGCAGTACCTTTCTTCCCAACAGGAGGATAAGGGCTCCACCTGACCCCAGCTTTGTCTCTTTTTAGATTCTCATCCACTCATGGGCCTTCACCCCAAGAATCTCGGGAGTTGCATGGGTCATGGCAGCAGAGTCTTTATCCAGACTCTATCATTCCTGGTTTTTAACGGTTATAGGAAAAGGGTTGCCATTCTTTTCTTGTTGCTTCCTACTGAGAAGGGACAGAGAAAGGTGTTGTGGTGGTGGTGG
This sequence comes from Hydrochoerus hydrochaeris, assembly GCA_004027455.1. NCBI lineage: Eukaryota > Metazoa > Chordata > Mammalia > Rodentia > Hydrochaeridae > Hydrochoerus > Hydrochoerus hydrochaeris. Next base: position 80,975 of record PVLA01004541.1, on the reverse strand, counting down.
TTGCTGTTGTTGCTCTGTTTTTTGGGAGGGTGATATTTTGGAGAAAAAGTCCTTTTGGAGGTGTTCCAGAAGAATTGCAAGGAGATGGCCACTATTCATTTCTGAAAATCTCTTTGGAATAGATTAATTATACAGAGAAGAAAAAGAAGGAAAAAAGTAATAAGCACTAAGGGGCTAGGAAGGGTTGGAGCTGATGAAGAGGAAGGGGATACAGATCATTGGAAGAGCCTTCAAGGAGTTCTGGGGCCCTTTGGGGAAGGTGTTTTGCCCCTGCTCTGATGAAGCAAGACTGTTGGTGTAAAGACAGCATTGTTCTTGGAGCAGACAGCATATACCGGCCTGGGAGAGAAATGCCTCTGTGGTTTTGGAAGACGACTGAAACCAAGGAATCTACTTCACCTTGCAAATGTCCCAGTTGGTCAGAGACTTCTGCGAGTCCCTTGGTGAGTTCTTTTGACAGCCTGTTGAACTCTGAAAGAGAAACTCTTTTATCTTCCATCCCCATTCCAGTTTCTTTGATTATTCCCAGGGTGGCCATTAAGGGGACTAGGTATATGGTACCCTGATGTGGGTTATGGGGGAAATAGGGATGGAGAGATTAGATGTGGCTAAGGAAAGGGTGGGAGTGAGGAGGTTTAATGTACAGGTTCCAACCCGCTTGGTAGATAGACAAATGTATGCCTTGTCTCTGCACACCCAGAAGATACTTGTCTCTAGGGAAAGGCATCCCATGAAATCAACCTGGGATAGGAGGAGGAGGTCTGGAGGGTGGGCTAGGAAGTAAATGTTTGACTGCACTGAATTTGTGCCACATTTGAAAGGCACAGTTGTAGCTGCCAAGGAGGGAAGGGGTGATGCTCATTTTAATACTGCAGGACCCTCTTGTATAAAAGTAGTAAAGTGTTGGTTTAGGAAGACTTTGTCATGAGGTGTATTGAGGTGTCTGCATTTGGGGGTACCTCCATGGTCTAGGGGAGTAGCTTTCAGTGGTTCCTGTCCTTATCTTGGCAATGTTAAGATGTGGTATTTAGACTGCCTTGGAAGTAAGTGTACCCAGGTACCCATAAAAGAGTACCCAGATGGTTAAAGTTGTGGTGATCAGAAGGTGGGAGGAGATGAATAGTAGCTTTGAAAGAGAGAGGTCTGAAGAACTGACTGGGACAAAGTGATCTTCTTCACTTTGAGAAATGCACAAAGGATCAGGTTAGGTTAGATGGAGCCCATTCTAGGAGGGATCGATTGTGGGTTGCTGTGGCAGTTGGTGAGACTTTAAAAGCCTGTCTTCTACTCTTTAATACTCATGGGAGTCTGATGTCAGATCCTTCAGCTAGAAGAGTGTATCTCTGCAGAGTGTGTATCCATGTATGTATCCTGCTCTAAGAAGAGCAGGGATTGCTAAGTCTGCTACCTGGAAAAGATGGAGAAGACCCAGTGATTGGATGGTTCCATTAAAGGTTTGGATGATTTTAGCCATGTTAAAGTGGCTAATTGTGATATCTAGGAAGGCTCTGTGTTGTGGGGTGAGGGATGAAGAGGATGAGTAACACTGAGAAATAAAGGATTGCCACAGGAGAACACAGGAAGTAAATGTGATGATTTGTTCTGGGGAGAAGTTGAAGAGGGTTCCCTGTCACCATAGGTCTTGGATTGTGGGTGTCTAGGGAGAAAGAGGATAAATAATGGGGCAGTGAGCAAGGTTATGAAGAGAGACTCAGAGGCCTGTCTAGCTGTGTCTTCGATCTCTTTGGTTACAAGAGACAGCTCAGTGATCGTCAGGGACGTGGGTCCAGCTGGTGTGCACTGGAAAAGGGGAGCCTTTTATAGAAAGAAGTGGACCACGAGGAATGACCTGTTAATCTTGCCATTGCTGGGGTAGGCTAGGATACTTGAAAGAGCCGTGCTCACTTTAGTTTTAACCCCTAAGAGGGTGTGGGGATTTCTAGTCTCTGAGTTACAGGGATGGAAGGGTGAGTGTGGTTATGCTGTTGGGAGGTGTGGGAAGGGTGTGGTCCAAGTAGCTCCAAATGAGGTACCTGAGGGTGTTAAGTAAGAGATTTGAAAGGGGGAAGGGAGGTTTGATTTAAAGGTAGGTGATGTGAAGGCAATGAGAGACCTCCCATGTAGAATCTCAAAGGAGCTGAGCATAAGAGGTATTCAGGGAAGAGACCTGAATTTGAAAGTGGCCAAGGGTAGAAGCTTAGCCAACTCTCAGTGGACCTAGAGGGAAATTTTGATTAGGCTCTGTTTAAGGAGATGATTGGCCTTTATACACTTACATGAGGATTAGGGTCCATGTGCAATATGGAACTTCTGGGTTATGCTTAGGGAGGAGGCCACATGTTGGGTGATGTATGAAGTAAATTCAGGTCCAATATCCATTTGGATGGAGGTGGGGAGTCTGAAGCCAGGAGTGATTTCAGTGAGTAGGATATTTGCCACTGTGGAAGATCTTTTGTTTGATGTATGAAAGGCCTCTATTCATCCTGAAGTGTCAAACAATGTACCTTTGCTTTTTTACTGGAGATGTCTGAATAAAGTTTATTTGCCAATTATTCCTAGAAAGGGATCTCTGAAATTGGAGGATGGGGAAGGAAGGAGCTCTGAGGTTGCCTGGGGGTTGTGTTTGGCAAAAGGAGAATTGGGCAATAATCTTTTGCAGGGAGGTCCTAAAACTAGGTGTGAGATGTGAATCTATAGGAATTGGAATCTATAGGAATTGGAGCAGGAGCCACACAAGGGAGCCAAGCCTGTGTGAGGGAGTCAAGGCTGCATGAGAGGAGTGCCAGCTCACCAGCACAGGCCCAGGGACAGTTTAAGACCATCACTCCCAGCAACTAAGTGTCCGCCAAGCTCCCTAAAGCACTGAACTGAGCTAGCTGCGTGAGGTGGGTTCCGGCCCACCAGCGCTGGCCAGGGGAAAGTTTAAGACCATTGCTCCCAGTGGTTAAGTGCCTGCCCACATTCCTAAAACACTGGACTTGCCTCGGGAGGTCATGTGGGCCTGACTGGACTATACTCAGTGACCTTCATTCAGTCCCAGGAGCCAAGGGCACAGGAGATGATTTCCAACATGCCCAGGGGAAGCTTTGGAACATTGCCCAAAACATGGAAATATAGGAAAATGACAAGACAAAAGACCAAAATGCAATCTCAAACCTCCAGCCCATCACAAGAAAGCCTAGAAGCCATGTACACAGAAAAAAAATATAAGCCATACACCTGAAATGCCTGAAATGATATTAACTGAAATAAATAAGCAAGTCTGGAAAGCTATAAAGGAACTCAAATTAGAAATAATCTCCCAGGTAAAAGAAGAAATGATAAAAGTAGTGAAAAAAAAATACTGAGCACATCTAAAGAAGACACAGTTAAAAAAGTTAGAGTAACAAAGCAAAAAGATAGAATCCCTGAATGAATGGTATAAGAAACAAACAGACTACATGAAGCAGATTCAAAGAGATATACAGGAAATCAAAAATTTTATTGAAATTTACCAAAACCGCCTCAACAAAAGTGAAGATAGAATTTCAGACCTCGAAGATAAGATTGCAGCTAGTGAACAGAAAAGGAAATATCTTTTAAAAATAACAAGGAATCAGAAAATAACAATTCAACAGCTGCAAGATGATGAAAAGAAAAACAATATGAGATTAATAGGGATAAATGAAAAAGAAGAGAACAACAAAAATGATATCAAGAGGTTATTTACAGAAGTAATAGCTGAAATTTTCACAAACATGAGTATGGAAACTGACATACAAATTACCATTAACACAAAGGGAAAGATCAACTAGAAAGAAAATCAGCAAAGAAATAACAACTGAATCACACCAGTGAACAAATGGATTTGATAGACATATACAGAGTGTTCCATCCAACAACATCAGAATATGCATTCTTCTCAGCAGTACATGAGACATTCTCTAAAATAGACCATATACTAACCCACAGAACATATTTAAGTAAATGCAAAAGAATTGAAATCATCCCATGCATGGTATCGGACCATAGCACCATGAAACTAGAAATTAATGATAAAAGTATCTGCAAAACCCCCACAAACACATGGAAATTAAATAATACACTCTTGAGTAATCAGTGAGTTACAGAGGAAATTAAAGAAGAAATTAAACAATATCTACAAGCAAATGAAAATACAAATACAACTTACTGGAACCTGTGAGATGCAATAAGAGTGGTCCTCAGAGGAAAATGTATTGTACTGAGTTCCCACATTAGGAAAACAGAACAAGCACAAATAAGCAACCTGATATTACACCTCAAACATCTAGAAAAAGAAGAGCAAGCCAAACCAATTTAAACCTAATTTAAAAAAGGAAAGAAACTCAAATTCATTCAATACAGAATGAAAAAGGTTAAATCACTACCGACCTTGTGGAAATACAGAAGATCATCAACTATTTCAAAAACTCTACTCTCATAGGTTCGATAACACAGAAGAAATGAACAGATTCCTAGAAACATATAAACCACCAAAGCTGGATCAAGAAGATGTAAAACTTCTGAATAACCCAATTTCTACGAATGAAATTGAAAACGTAATCAAGTCCCTACCAACAAAGAAGAGTCCAGGCCCAGACAGATTCACTGCAGAATTCTACAAGAAATACAAAGAAGACTTAATGCTGACATTCCTCAAACTCTTCAATGAAATTGAAAGGGAAGCAATTCTGCCTAAGACATTCCTGGAAGCAAATATTACTCTAGTACCAAAACCTGAGAAAGACCCAACTAAAAAAGAGAACTACAGGCCAATCTCCCTAATGAACATAGATGCAAAAATTCTCAATAAAATACTGGCAAACAGGATACAGCAAATCATCAAGAAGATTATATACCATGACCAAGTGGGATTCATCCCAGGCATCCAGGGATGGTTCAACATACATAAATCAATAAATGTAATCCACCATATCAATAGAGCCAAAAGTAAGAATCACATGACCATTTCTATAGATGCAGACAAAGTTTTTGATAAGATTCAACACCCATTCATGATTGGAGAATTGGAATAGATGGTCTTTACTGCAATATGATAAAAGCCTTCTATGACAAATCAACAGCCAGTATCATATCAAATGGTCAAAAACTGCAACCCTTTACCTTGAAATCAGGCACAAGACAAGGATGTCCATTATCACAACTCCTATCCAACATAGTACTGGAAATACTAGCCAGAGCAATTAGACAAGAGAGAGAGAAATAGAAGGGTAAAGATAGGAAAAGAGGAAGTTAAATTATCATTATTTGCAGAAGACATGATACTCTACATAGAAGACCCCCAAAATTCCATTGAAAGACTCCTAGATATAATAAATAAATTCAGCAATGCAGCTTGATACAAAGTCAATACTCAAAAATCAATAGCATTCTTATACACTAACAACAAAATCACTGAGACAGAAATAAGAGAAGCCACACCCTTCACTCTAGCATCCAAAAAAAAAATGAAATACTTAGGAATTACTCTAACTAAAGAAGTAAAAGAGCTATAAAGGGAAAATTATAATACCCTGAAAAAGTAATCGAAGAGGACCTCAGAAAATGGAAAGACATCCCTTGTTCATGGATAGGAAGAACAAACATTGTGGAAATGGCCATTATCCCAAAATTGTTATATAGATTCAATGCACTCCCAATGAAAACACCACTAACATGCCTCATAGATCTAAAGAAATCACTCCTAAAATTCATTTGGAACCGGAAGAGACCTAGAATAGCAAACACAATTCTAAGCAGCAAAGCCAAGGCAGGATACATCACAATCCCTGACTTGAAGTTATACTACAAAGCTACTGTAATAAAATAAACATTATACTGGAATAAAAATAGATCTGAAGATCAATGGAATAGATTAGAAGATACAACCACAACTACAAACACAATCAGCCACCTTATCTTTGATAAAGGAGCCAAACATGTTCACTGGAAGAACAACAGTCTCTTCAATAAATGGTGCTGGAAAAACTGGCTGTCCATATGCCAAAAACTAAAACTAGACCCATGCCTATCACCATGTACTAAACTAAGGCCTAAATGGATCAAAGATCTAAATATTAAAATAGATACGCTAAATCTGTTGGAAGACAAAGTGGATAAAAATCTTGAAGACATCAGGGTAGGTAGAGAATTCATGAACAAGAATCAGACCACACAGGAAATAGTTCCCAGAATCAATAACTGGGATCATGTCTTATTAAAGAGTTTCTGCATGTCCAAAGAAATCTCCAGCAGAGTGAAAAGAAAACCTACAAGCTGGGAAAAAATCTTAGTGAACTGTCCCTCAGACAAAGGACTTCTGTCTAAAACTTGTAAAGAATTTTAAAAAATCAGACCCCTGAAATTCAAAGGCCCAGTCCAAAAATGGGCATCCAAGATGAACACACAGTTCTCAGATGAAGAAATACAAATGACAAATAAATACATGAAAAATGTTCATCATCATTAGTCATTAGAGAAATGCAAATTAAAAGCACACTGAGATTCCATCTCACTCCAGAAAGAATGGCCAGGATCAAGAAAAATACCAACAACAAATGCTGGAGAGGCTGTGGGGAAAAAAGACACTCTTCTGCACTGTTGGTGGGAGTGTAGACTGGTGCAACCACTGTGGAGGTCAGTCTGGAGATTCCTCATTTGACCCAGCTATTCCACTTCTTGGCATATTCCCAGAAAAACTGAAAGCATCATACCACAGTGATATATGTGCACCCATGTTTATAGCAGCACAATTTGTAATAGCCAGTTCTTGGAAACAACATAAGTGCCTATCAACTGAGGAATGGATAGAAAATGGTGGTATTTTTTATACAATGGAGTACTGCTCAGCTATAAAGAATGATCACATTGAGATATTTTTAAATAAATGGACGCAACTTGAGACCATACTTATAAGTGAAATAAATCAAACTCACATGTATAAATACTGTATAGTCTGCCTAGTGTAAGAAATGGTTTGATGATATAAACAGCTATTTTGAAGAAAACAAGACATTATGGCAACCATTGCTGATTTAATATCAGCTTGCTTTGAAATCCTACCATGCTTTTGTTCTTCTGTTACCATTGGTTCTATCATGTTGTGTCTTATTGGGTTTTAATATGTGTGATAGTATAAACAAATTTTTTATGGAAAATGAGATATTATAGTAGCCATTGTTCACTTTCTGTTATTTGGTTCAGAATGCCCTGTAATACTTTCATTCTCTTGAATGGTTTTATGTTTGATATTATTGTGTGTGAAGCTATGCTCAACTATTTCAAAGAAAGAGACATTATGGTAGCTACTGTTAATATCTGGTTGTTTTATTGTAAAGTGCTGTGTTGTTTACATTTTTCCATTCTGATCTGCTTTATTCTGTCCTCTTTTGTTTTAGTCTCTTTAAAATAAAAAAAGGAATTGGAGAGGGAATGATCTTACATGGACAGAAGCAGTTTGTTTTGCAAATTTTCAGGAAGGACCAACTTTTCATACAGAAGTCACCATGTTCCCCTTGTTGCACCTTTCTTCTTTGAGTAGTTATTTATTGGGTAGGAAAGTACAAAAGGGATCAGGAAATAGGGAAAAGAGAGAGGGTTGATAGCCACATGTTTTGCTACTCTGTCACCCTTGTTATTTCTGCAAGTGCTATGTCTGAGATATTTATCCTCTGAGTTAGGTCTTTGATGGCCCCTGCAATGAATGACTGCAGCTCTTTTGGATAGAGGAGCCACCTCTAAAAGGGCTTGAATTAGGGGGCCATGTTGTATATCACTTTTTACAGTTAGGAGTCCCCGTTCATGCCAGATTTGGGCCTGGATAGGATGCTATATGTATATTTGGAATCTGTATTTTTTTTGAGTCTGTGTAAATATTGATGGTTTTATCTTAGTAAGAGTGAGTACTCTAGTGAGTGTGATGAATTCTGCCTGCTGCAAAGTCATCCTTGTGGAGAGGGCTGCCACCTTGATTACTTCTTGGGGAAGGTAGGAGGACTGGCTACCTCAATAGCTTTCAGTGACTGTGCACCCTGCCTGGGAAGGGGTGGGCCTTGAAGCACTTCCATCAATAAACCAGTTGGGGGCCCCTGACGTATGTTCGAGGTTATGTGATGGAAGCTGGTAAGAGTAAAATTGAGGAGCTCTGTGCACTCATGTTGGCGGTGGAGTCCAGGGAATCAGGTATTGAGAGGAGCCTAGCAGCTTTAAGGCAGGCAAGTGGCAGCAGGTAACCAAAAGCTGTATAAGCTGAGAGTGGAGGGCAGAGAAGAGTTAAAGCACGCTGGCTGAGGGGTCTGGGAAGCTATATAGAGTGTGCACCTGTGGGCTGGTGGAGAGGAATCTTTTGGATCTTGGTGACAACGAGTACAGCTGATCTGATGACATATAAATGCAGAGCCCAATCTTTTATTTTTTTAATTTTAAAATGAGAGAAAAATAAAAATGATGATACAAAATTTCAAAACAAAATAATAGATTAGCTATGGTTAATAGATTGCATGCTGTTATCTTCAAAGTAGTTGTTCAGATTACAAGATACAGGCATGAAAACAATGCTCAGTGAAAGCACAAACCATTCTTTGTGATGAACTAATGGAGATTAGTAGTATAATTATCATATATATGTGTGATATATATATATATATCACACATCACACATATATATATCATATACATAAAATCTTTTCCCTCCTTTTTTTCTCCTTTCCCCTATCCCAGTTGTTCTTTCCTTTTGAACAGTTTCTTTCTCTGTCACTTGCACAATATCTATTGTACATTTTGGATCTTCTTTACTCTTTCAGCTTTTTACACAAGGTAGACAATCCAGTATTTACAAATATGATTCTGATTTATTTCACTTATGAATATGGTCTCAAGTTGCATCCATTTACCTATAAAAGCCTCGAGTTCATCCTTCTTTATAGCTGAGTAGTCCTCCATTGTATAAAAAGACCACATCTTTTTTATCCATTCCATGGTTGGCAGGCATTTAGGTTGTTTCCAAGATTTTAGCTATTACAAATTGTGCTGCTATACACATGGGCATGCATATATTACTGTAGTGTGATATTTTCAATTCTTCTGGGAAAATACTCAAGAGGGAGAATAGTTGGATTAAATAGGACCTCCAATTCTAGTTTTTTGAGGAATCTCCGCACTGATTTTCACAGTGGTTTCACCAGTCTGCACTCCCACCAACAGTGGAGAAGGATTCTTTTTTCCCCACAGCCCAACAGCATCTGTTATTGGTTGATTTCTTGATGACAGCCATTCTTTTTGGGGTGAGATGAAATCTGTGTTTTTTTAATTTGTATTTCTCAAATGACTAATGATGTTGAGCACTTTTTCATATTTTTTTGTCATTTGTATTTCTTGATCTGGGAAGTGCATATTCAGCTCAGATACCCATTTTTGGATTGTTTTTCAGTTGCCTGCCAAATATACTCCCCTTGGTCATCAGTAAGGGGTGATGGCTTAGCAGCTGGTGATGGATGTCTGCTCTGAGGTCTGGCAGGATGGTCCTGGCTAGAGTTTATGAAAAGGCCTGGTTTGGGGGAAGGGAAGGGATATTTGATTACCTAGTCTGCCAGTCAGGGTCTGAATGTTACCTCTGGGGGCTCACTGAAGGGTAGCCTTGGCCAGAGCCTTGCAGTCCTGCCCCAGAAGGCAGTTGAGCCCAAGCAATCAACTCTTCAGAAAGGGAGGAAACAAGGATAGGACAAGAGGCTTCAGTATCTAGGAGTGGTCCCTGGAGGTAATATTTCTGCCCATTGCTTCCTAAGGTACAGAAGAGGCCCTGCTCTCCGCACCCCCTCCCAGGTTTGTGTGCTAGATGAGCAGGAAAGAAGCAACACAAACCAACCAGTCCGGGCAGGTTTGTTGCTAAACCTGAGAGGGACATCTGTGCAAGCAGAACAGAGGAAGTTTCTCTTACAGGCTAAGAGGCTTTTTAATAGCATTTTTCAGCAGGCTTTTGAGGGGGTAGGTCAGAGAAATAATGGGCTTGTGCCTTGCCAATGTGTCTTCTGTGACACGATGCTGTGTCCTCTGGAGATTGCTTGTGACCTAAGTAAAATGAAGCCTGTGTTTCTCTAAGATGGCCCATGGACTCATTGGAACTGACAGAGTCCCTGTTTGGGCTCTATCACAAATGACCTTATTTATCCCTGCTAGTGCACTTTGCTCCAATATGTACTTTGTGTGATATTAATATAGTGGCTCCACCTTTTGGTTTTGTAGCACAGTGTCCTTCCATCATTTTATTTTTAACTTTTCTGTATTCTTATATTTGAAGTACATTTCTTGTAAAGAACACTGAGTTGTACATGGCTTTTTAACACAGCCCAATGTTCTCTGCCTTTTAACTGCAGATAGCACTTACACTCATTGCCATCGTAGACGCAGTTAACTTTAAACCTATCTGTCCTTAACTCTCGCAAGATCTGTCAAATCTTGCTATTGTCTCTTCTGCTCACTGTTCCCTTTCTCTTTTCTTTCTTCTATCTTCTAGATTGATTGAATATCTTCATGATCCTGTTTTATTACTTTTGTTAGCATTGTAGCTCTGATTTGGGGTTTCCTATTTTAATGATGTTTGGGAGTACATAGTGTAGACCTCTAACAGTGTCGTCTATGTCTGGACAATCCCACGCCACCTCTGCACAGCCTGGCTCAGAGGAGTCTGGTAAGCTTTTCCTCCTCTTGACCTGTGTGCCATTATTGTCAGACATTGTGATGAGGAAGCCTGCTGGTGAGGGAGCCTTTCAGGTTCTGTGTGTCTGAAAATGTCTGTTTTGTTTTTGTTTTTTAATGCTGTTTGCACTGGTGGGTTTACTATTTGTTTTCTTTCTTCTCATCTACAGATGCTCCAAGCTTTCGTCACTTGCACTGTTTGCAATAAGAAATGCATTGTCATTTCTGTGTTCTGTTGTAATAGAGCTTTTTTTTTTTGCTGCTTTTGAGTTTGTTTTTATCATTTGCTTTGAACAATTATTATGACACTTAGTGTAGTTTTTTCCACATTTCTTTTGCTTATAGTACTTTGAGCTTCATAAGTCTGTGTATAGTTAGTTTTCAGCCAGTTTCTTCAAATGTTCATTTCTGCACCAACTGTCCTTTGCCTTCTGCAAGGACTCCAGTTGCTCATGTTATGCCATATAAAACTGTCTTGTAGCTCATTTGATATTCTTTTCAGGTTTTTGTTCTCTCTCCTCTGCTTTATTGTGAGTAGTTTTTGTTGCTGTTTTCAAGTTCACTCATCTTTCCTTCTCCAAGGTCTAATTCTCTACTGATATCATTCAGTATCTTTTTTATGTCACACCCTGTCGTTTGATTTGTATTTTTTTTAATATCTAAGTTGTGCCTGCTGGTATACATCTGTGATCCCAGCATTCAGGAAGCTGAGACCGCAGGATTCCCATGAGTTTAAGGACGGTTTGGGTTATATAATGAGTTCAAGGATAGTCTAAACTACATAATGAGATCCTATCTCAAAAAAGCAAAACAAACAAACAGAAAAAAATATATTCCATAACTCTACTTAACTTTTTGAGTGTACAGGATGCAGTTATAATAGCTGCTACATGTCCTTATCTACTAACATCTATGTCAGCTCTGGACCACATTTTATTAATTCATTTATTTTTACACTATGATTGTAATTTTCTCCCTTTTTACCTACTTAATTTTTATTAGATGCCAGACACTGCGCATTTTACTTTGTTGAGTGCTAGACATTTTTACATTCCTATAAATATTCTTGAGCTTTATCTGAGATGTAGTTAAGCTACTTGAAAGCAGCTCAATCCTTTTCCAGTTCAATCATTTTAACAGTTACATACTTTTAGTATTTGTTAGGAGCAGAGCAGTGCTCAGTCTGAAGCTAATCAGTCCCCTCTGCTGAGTAGCCAACTCTGTGTCCCCTGAATTCTATATCCATGGATTCAACTAGCCAGACTGAAAATACTTCTTTTTAAAATTCCTCTTACTAAACACATAGCATCTGTTTTTCCTTGTTACTATTTCATTAACAATATAATTATTTACATAGTTATAATAACTGTTTATATTATATAAGGTATTCTAGTATTCTAAATAACCTGAGGTGTTTAAGTGTAAGGCACATGTACATAAGTTCCATGCCAATAGCATGCCTTTTTATGCAAGGGACCTGAGCACCCATAGATGTGGGCATCTACAGCAGAGAGCTGGAACCAGCCCCATGGATACCAAGAGTTGATCATGCTCACAAAGTGTCCCATGGCTCTTAAAGTTTTCTGGTGGGCTAGTAACATCCGGCACTATTCCCAGTCTGCACTCATGCCAGGTCTCACTCCTGCTAGTCCTTCCAAACAGTCCTTTCCCTATGGGCAGCTTCATCACACACAGGTCCTGACCAGTCTGAGGGTTTGTCCAGCTCAGAGCCATCTCTCTCACTCTCTCTCTCCCTTCCTCTTCCTCTCTGTCTCTCCTACCCTCTTCCTAACCTTTCCCTCTTCCCTCTCTGTTCCCAACTTCTCAGCTCAAAAACTAGGCCACTAGACCCCACTAGGGCTCCCATCTTTGGGCCATAGCCCAGAAACTCCCTGAAGGCAACAGACTGGGCAGTAACTGGCCTCTTCTCTGTTGTGTTCTATCTCTGTTACCATGGACCATTATTGTCTGATGTCTGGGGTTTTGCAAACCAACTGTTGTTTCATACATTTTTGCTTGTTATTACTTTTTTGAAGGTGGGAAGATGAATCTGTTGGCTTGGAGTAGAAGTTCTTGGGACAATTTAAATCAAGGAGCAATGGACCGGGTTTGCATTTTAGAATTCTAGTTCTTCCTCTTTTCTCTGGTGTCTCCAGGACCTGAGCTACGGCTTGAGCGAGCTAATACTTGGAGCCTCTGTAGACCAAAGAGTGATTTGGCCATGAGTCCATTCCTGCAGAACAAGACAAGAGGCCATGCAGCTCTGGGAAGTTTCCCAGGCTGCCTCACATTCACCTTACTCCATGCCTGCAGGTACCTGGCACTCAGGAGCAAGAGGTGTTTGTGGGAGTGACACGGTGTGTCTCTGTGTCAGTGAAAGCTAAGGAGCTGATGCTAAGAGACTGCTCACGGGCAGCAGAAGGGAAGGCTGGTCTTTACAAGGAACTTTATATCACAACAGGGTATGTCCTGGCTCCAGTGTGGTTGGCAGCCCAAGACTTTATCCCTTTCTTAGAAGGCTGGAGCCCAGGAGTCACCCAGCTGCTAAGGAACAAGGTATGTGTCCCTGTGCTATAGGACTTGATCCCAGAGCACCCATCTGTGCAACTCCAAGGGGTCCTCTATTCCTGTCCATATCACTGAGGGGCCCAGCAGGAAGGCCTGGGAGCTCTTGCAGCTACTACTGCTATTACAGCCTTCCCAGCACTGCTGGCAGGAACCACTTTGAGCCCAGGCCAGCAAGCATGCAGTGAAACACACCCTGGGGACCATTTGTGGAGCCAGTCTGGCCCGGTCAATGCATAGTTGGCGGGATTGACAGGCAAGACTGAGAGGGTTCCATCCTGTCCAGTGGAGCAGGGCTGCATGGGAGGGTACCTGTAGATGCTGTGTCATTGTCACATGTGATGCAAACTGGGAGGCGCTGGTTGGATTTTCCCCATGCTGTCCTCTCCAGCTACCACTGCCTCTTGCTGTCCCTGCTGTCCCCCATCCTCAGAACACCAGAGAGGGAGGCAGAGGAACAGGCTATGCTTCAGGCCTCCAGGGCCAAGAGAGGATGGAGAAACTCTGGATACCTCTGAGCCAGAAGGTGATCTTGCCCACTGTCCTCAGGATGTCCTTGGTGGAAAAGGAAAAATGCCAGTAGTTTTCAGACTATTTCCTGATTGTGTTACCTGCAATACTCTTTTTTTTTTTTAATGTGTATATCTAGCCTTTCTGTATTAGAGGGAAAAACAAATCAAAACAAGTCAACAATACAAATTCCTAGAGAAACATGAAAAGGACATAGGACTTTTTGACAGTGGAAGAGAAACATGAGAAACACGAAAAGGAAAAGGACCACAATACTAGGTGATATACGGTAGCTACTATTATGTCTCTTGTTATTTTCAATAAAATTGTCTATATCATCAGACATAATATAATTAAACTTAGAAGTACATAACACTATTAATAAAAACCAAACATTGGAGACATTATAGGACTTCCAAGGCAGTTAATAATCCAACCAGAATGGGTATCCTATTGAATCTTGTCATCTTCAGAGTAGTTGCCTCTACTCTCAGACTTGATACCCTCAAGCATACCAGATGCAAATAAAATCAGTCAAGACAAAACAGCGATATAGCCAATCTTCTTTGCCTCATCTCTGCTATGCTATTTTTCTGTCATTGTTTTTTACTTTGCTCCTTCATTCCACTGTCTGCCCCTTTCATTGAGGCCTTTCTGCCATTGTTCCTGGAATCCTGGTGATTTTCTTCTCTCTCTCTAGAATGTCCTTCAGTCAGTATTCTTTGTAGGGTTGGATTGGTGGTCATAAACTCCCCCAGTTCCTCTTTGTCATAGAAATATCTTGTCTCTCCATTAATTTTGAGAGACAGTTTTGCAGGGTACATCAATCTGGGTTGGAGGCTATTTTCTTTCAGGGCTTGGAGTATTTTGCTCCAAGCTCTTCTTAATTTGATACACATTGAGAAGTCCGCTGTGATTTTGATGAGTTTCCTTTATAGGTAATTGATTTCTTTTCTCTGACTCCTTTTAATATTCTGTTCTTGTGATGGATTTCTGGGATCCTGATTATTATATGTCTGGGTATAGATCTGTTTTGGTTGTAGCTGGCTGGAGTTCTGTATGCCTCATATATCTGAACATCACTTCCGTTTCCTAGGTTTGGGAAGTTTTCCTTAATTATTTCTGTGAATAGCCTTTCATTTGTATTTGTCCCTGCATCTTCATTCACATTTTTTATTCTTAGGTTATAAATCCTCTTGTCATCTTCTAGCCTTTGTATCATTACTTTCTGGTTCCTTGCTATTTTTAAGAGATCCTTCCTTTCGCAATCATACATTGCAAATCTATCTTCAAGTTTTGAAAGTCTGTCCTTAGTTTCTGCTAAAAGGTTTTGCCAGGTTTCAATGGAATTTTTAATTTCCTGATATTCTTTTTGGATCTGTTTCATGTATTCTAGATTTTGTTTATATTCTTCTTTTGTTTATATTTTGTTTAAGGCTTCTCTCCTTTCTTTGGGTTCCTCCATTCTTCCATTTGTGTCTTCTTGAGGATTACCCAGCATTTCTTTTATTAATCTTATATCTTGCTTCACCTGAGTTAGAATTTCAGATTTAAATTCGTCGATGAGGTCACGGAAGTATTTCTTTATTTCCAATGAGGCCGTGTCTGATATTGCATGTTTGCTGACCTCAGCCTCCTCCACATTTACCTCTCCTGGACTCACTTTCCCTGGTTAGGCGGTTGCAGGCCTTTTGCTGTTATTCTGTCTTGTCATGTTTCTGGATTCTTCCAGACAGGTGAGTGGTGGTCTCTGGGCCTTTCGTATTGCTTACAGTTTTTCTGCAGCCCACTGGCTAGGGAAGTGCCACCTCCCACAGTCTGCTGCCAATCTGCGATGTGCATGCAGGGGCGATGTGGGCCAGTCCCTCCCCCTATGTCAGTCAACCAGTGAGTGCTTCAGCACATTTGAGTGTTCCCTGCGGATGTCACAGGTTCAGGCCAGCCTCGTCCCTGGCTATTGGGTTACAACCAGGGGTCTGGCCCATCCCAAGCAGATCCCACCAATCCACATTGGGCCAGGAGCCACCAATTGATGCCACCTTGGTTCTTGATTCAAGCCTGTCCTGCCCAACTCCAAAATGTCATCTAGCCAATCATCCCACTCTTGGGAATCCAGTTCACATCACTCACAAAAGTCCACGCAGCTCTACTCGCCATTTCCACTCCCTGTTGCAGCGCCTCCTCCAGCCAAGGGTCCTGAGCTCACCAACCCCTGCTCTCAGCAGGGCCGTGACCTCAGCTTGATCGTGAGTCACCCAATTCTAAGGCCCGCCCAGTACAGTGATGGGAGCGTGCCCAGCTCCAGCCTTCCATTCACACTTCTTTTTTTTTTTTCTTTTTCCTCAGTTTCTTCTGGGTAGTGAGAATTCCTTTCCTTTTGTCTGGTCTTCTCTATGATGTTAGATTCTAGTATCTGAGCTGTTTTTTTCAGAAAGGCTCTATCGTGCTATCTATCAATCGGCCATCTTGGACCTCATCCTCACCTGCAATACGCAATATTTTTAGCCACCAAAATTCTAAATGATAAACTGGAGGCCTCTGATAATCTGGAGGACAGGCACTTAATTAGGTGTGCATGGCATTGTTCCACCCAGGGTTTTGAACTTAAATTATTTGTCAGGATGTACAAGTTGGAAGATGCCATGAGAGTATTAGAAGCTCACACAACTCAGAGCTGTATGGAGGTCTTAACATTCTCCCAAGTCCCACAGTCTTTGCCTCCCATGTAGAGATCAGGAATGTTTGCTCCCATGACACCTGACCCCTATGAACTCCCCTGTGGGTTTGTGAGCATCAGAGGGTGCTGCCTTCTACCACACAGGCCCAGGTTCCTCTGCTCTCACTCCAGACCCTGACATAGGAGGAGGAGGCTGATTCTGTGCTGCTATAGCCCCTACATCCACTCAGACTTCTGGTCTGAGCCAAAGCGCTGGTCACAGTCGGACCAGGCCATCCTCATCTACCTGAAGCTCATTTGTAGGAAGAGGCAACGAGTGTATTTTAGCAGTGGCAAAAGTCCTATATGAAGTCGCAACAGTTCCGTGGTGTGGGGGGTTTAGGAATCAGGGGCTCCAGGACCTATGTTGGAGGCACTAGTTTCCCTGGTGACTGACAGGGTATCAGGGTATGGAGAGCACATGTGCACCGCCCTCCTTGAGAGGACAAACTGTCCTGCTGGGAACAGGGGCTTGACCCACATGGCTGGGCCATTGCCTGTGGTGAGAGGCACCCAAGGGGATAGGCTTTATATCTTCTTTATGTCACAGTGACCCCAAAAGACATGTTTCCTTCAGACCCCACAGAAAGCATCCTGGGACTCATTTTGGTACTGGAGACATTGTACAGTTGGTTGGGTAGCAATGACTTGGGACAGCTGAGAGGCCATGAAATCTGCATTTCCTAAGTGGAGGAACTGTGTAGGCCACATCTTAGTAACCTTATTCAACTTATGCTATAAGTGCTCCTATTTTATAGACAAGGAGAGAAAAGCTCAGAGAGGTGAAGTTGCTCCCCCAAGGTCACACAGCAGGGAATTGGTTGAGCAGAGTCCAATCCCAAGCTCATATTGCTGTGGTCTCTGGTTCCATCTAGACCCACGTGTCTTTGTTTTTTATCTTCTTCATTTTGAGGAGCTCTGACTCAGCCAGAGTCTCTGAGGGTCCAGTCAAAATTCATACAAAGACAACTGTGCTTCGACTGGAGTGTCCTCAGATGTCCCAACAGCAGTGTGGTCAGCATGAGGGGAAAAAGAACATGAGAGCGGGCCAGGACCACAGAGTTGCAGCTGACCCACTGGGCCTTACTGTCCCTGGGCCAGAAGAGCATGGTCTCTGAGGGCTGGTCACACTTGGCCATTCAGCTATGGAACTTGTGAGAGTCTGAGGCACAGGAGCCAGGTGCTTCTCCTCTGAGGAGAACCCAGAAGTTTGCACTTTCACATGAAAAGTTCATACCATATAAAATTCTCTCTAATATGCAAATTAAAACAACCTTAAGATTCCATCTCATTCCAGAAAGAATGACCATCATTAAGAAAACAAACAATAACAAATGCTGGTGAGGCTGTGGGAATTATTGGTGGGATTGTAAACCAGTGCAACCATTATGGAAACCAAAGTGGAGTGTCTTCAAAGAATTGAAATTTGAGGTGCCATATGAGCTTTTCCCCAAAGAGCTCTTCCCCAAAGAGCTCAAGACTTCATAGTACAAAAATACATGCATAGCAGTGTTTATAGCAGCACAATTCATAATAGCTAAATCCTGGAAACAACCTGTATACTCATCAACAGATGACCAGATAAGGAAAACGCAATACTACTTGGCTACAAAGAATGACAGATTTGAGACATTTGTAGGAAAATGGATGCATCTGGAAAACAATGTTGAAATATTGAAATAAACCAGACACAGAAGCAAAAATACAGCATGGTTTCTCTCATTTCAGTGAGGCAAAGTAGAAACAAAGAAAATGATAAAGAATGGATAGAAGGGACAAGGAGATGGATCTCTTGCAAGAGACAAGTGATCAAGGGAACAAGGGAAAAGAATGAGGAGGAAAGGAAGAGGAAATGGGTAGAATAAAGATATGCCATGTACAGGAACCTAATAACTTCAATAGACATAAACATTATATGCCCATAACATGAGCTAAGATTAATAAAATCAGCAAGTATGAAAAATGGGGTAGGGGAACTGGAGGAGGGCGGAGAGTGGGGGAAAGAAGAGAGGATTCAGAAAGGAATGAGTTGTGGTGTGTACATAAGATCACCCCACTAAGATGGATGTAAACTGCACACATGTACTAATAAGATAAATAATTATTAAAATTTTTAAATAAAAAATAAAATTTTCTCTAGGCCAGCAACTAAGAGTCACCTGCAGCCTGTGGCCTCTGCCCACCACTCATGGGCATGGAGAAGAAAAAGTTTTCCTGAAGTCCATCAAGATCACAGCCAAGCCAGGCCAGAAACCCAAGTCTCCTGTCCCAGGCTGGGGACCTCATGGACCAGCATGACATCAAGCTCACGGTCCCCTCTCTTTTCCAGATATGTGACATTTTAGCTTTGTAGTCAGTCACTCGAGCTAAGCAAAAGCCTTCCAGAAATGTCTATGAGAAACAAAATTGGGAGCAGATAGCAATTTGTACCAAATCTTCATCACTTTTCAGATGCTGCTGGGTGAGGTGAATCTTGCAGCTATATTTGGCTTAGAGATGCTTTTGTTCCTCCTCGCTCAGTTTGCAGTTCCCCCAGTGTTGCCTGTTAAAGGAGTAGAGCATTCCCTCTGATCAGCCAAATCCTGGGCAGGCCCAGCTGGCATGGGAGTAGGGAGGAGCTTGTCCCACTGTCCACAGCAGCCCTTCCAATGACCTTGTTTCCTAGAGTCCAAGCCCCCTGGCACCTGGCACAGTTAGCAGAGCTGGATACCCCTTGTGGGAAGGGTGGCCCAGTGGCCAACTGCACAGGCCTCGGAGCTGGATTTGGGTCCTGGCTCTCCACTTGGCAGCTGTGTGACCTTGAGCAAATCACTTCCTTCACCTCTCTGAGCCTTGGGATTCCTCTTTTATTTTTTGGTTCAAAAACATGCAGAGTAATAGTGCAACCCTGCTTCTACTTAAAGTTCCTAAAGACTGGAGGTGCTCATTACAAATAAATATGAAGTTTCAACCAAATTAAGAAACAGAAAGTGTTGAATAGAAACAAATTCCACAAATTCTATCCTCTTGTGATTTATACCTAAGTTGATTGTTTTCATTTGAACAAATATGTGTATAGCATTTGCTGGCTCCGGTGCTGAGAACTTTACAAATATTGACTCATCTAATCCTGGAGACACTCTTGTGAGTGAGATACTACTTTGCAGATTTACAGATGTGGAAACTGAGGTACACAGAGTAGTAACTTGTTCTAGGACATACTATTGTGCCACATAAGCAAGCCTCAGGTCTGTGCTCATAATGACTTAGTCCCATTTTGCTTACCCTGAAACATATCACCAGCTTGGAATTGATGCACTCAAATGAAGAAACCATTCTTTTTCTGCCTGAGGAAGGAGTGGAAAGTCTGTGCTACTGAGATATGAGAAACCAAGGCTCGGCCGCAACCCCCACCCCCTTCAGCCAGGCTGTGTGACACTGCTGGGCAAAATATTCTCCTTCTTCATGCCACCCCTGCTTTCTCCGGAATTCTGACATCTGGATTAAGCCAGTACCCCACCTGTACTCCATCGGAGGAAAGCAGACCCAAACCTCCATATGAGAGTGCTTTATAAAGTTTTGAATGCGGTGTACATGGAAATAACACTAACAATAATACCATCCCCTGAACAGTGTTACAGATGAGGCAGCTGGAGCATGGGAGTGTTAAACAACTAAGATCATAAAGCTGAATTCTCATTAAAGAATGAGTCTGAGAGCCTCAGAGGCCAAGAACAGGCAAAGAGCTGCAGCCCTGGGTCTCTGTCCCAGGTCTGAGGCTTGTCTTGGGTCCCCC
The DNA here is from genome assembly GCA_004027455.1 of Hydrochoerus hydrochaeris. Lineage (NCBI taxonomy): Eukaryota > Metazoa > Chordata > Mammalia > Rodentia > Hydrochaeridae > Hydrochoerus > Hydrochoerus hydrochaeris. The sequence continues at coordinate 60,717 of PVLA01004541.1, read as the reverse complement.
CTTAACCCCACCTGGAGCCCCAGCTCCACAGTTTGGCTCAGAGGCTGAGAGGCTCAGTCCGCTCTCTATAAGCAGCATTGATACCCATGTGGACCATAAGAGGATTTCTGCCTTTAGAGTGTTTGGTGATATTTTATTTAAATGAATTCATGCCAGGGATTAAGATAGTTTGTGAGCTGAACTGCTTACTTAGCATGAAATGGGAAATAAAGAGGTTTTAAAAAAATTCAGTGTGAAAAGAGTTTTCAGAGCAAAGTTTGCAGAGCAGGTTAACCTTAATCTGTAAGGCTGGACCCTGGAGGTAGCAACACTGCTCAGCCTCCACCCCCAGGTTTGGGGCCTGAGCCTGCAGCCCCACCCATCCTCCTTTTCTGCAATTAACAGTCCCACTCTAGGTGGGGAGGTCCTAGGGGCCAGGTGACTACGCAGTGCAGGCTGTGTGTCCCCAGAACAGTAGTGTTTTGCTTGTGGAAGACCTCGACATAAGTGAGCCCCTTCCACATAGAACAAGCACTGTCTTCACTCTTAAGAGCTCATTCCTACAATCTTGCCTATGTGAAAACATTGTTCCAAGCCTAGCCAGTGCTCGAGGTGCTGTGGGCACGTGGCACAGAGCATGTGGCACAGAACATGTGGCCCAGACCTGGTTCTCAGCTCAGGTCAAACTGGCCAGGCTCTGCCTTCTTGCTCCTGCGCTGGTGCTGTAAACAGGTGTGCTTTGGGTGGGCTGTCTGGAGCCAGAATATTTGCAATTTTGTGCCCATTGGTGATTTGTCTGCTTAAAGTGGCTCTCAAATGCAAAACTTCCCACAATAGTTATAGTTACTATTTCTAGGCTTCAAAGGAGAATCAGGAAGGAAGCTAAGGTTGAGATTTGAGGTTCTCTCACCCAGGTAGTTGTTGTGAGGGTCAAATATGATTAGGCTATGAAAGAGGGTCCTAGACTATACAGTGCAAGGGTTAGACCTGTAAATGTCTCTGCTTTTGCTGCTGCATGACAGACCTGGGAGGAAGGGCCACCTCCATCTGTAAGGCTGTGGTTGAGCTTTTGGGACATGGGCCCTAACAGATCACACTATAGAGGTCAGTTGCCAAAGCCTGGATGAGGGTGCTCTGGCTGCTGCCTACTGTGTCAGGCAATAGTCCAAGCTGGCGTCTTGTCTTCCCTGTACAGTGGTATGGCCACCACACTGCTCCAGCCCCTCCAGATTTTCTGCAACCTCTTTCCATGCCACAGTGGGCAGGCCCATTGTCTCTCCAGTTTACACACTTGAATTGCTTTTCGTTCCTCTCAGAAGAAAGCCCAAACCTCTGCCCATGTCTCCAGCTTCATCTGATTCTGTGTCACTTCTTGCTCTCTGCTCCAGCCACGTGAGTTACTTTTTGGGTCCTGCCACCAGTCCTGTGCCTCTGCCGAAACTCCTCCTGTCCCCAGATCTGCCTCCCATAATAAACACCTCTGCCTGCTTAGTTTGTTTATTCTTTGGATCTCAGCTCTAGTCACCTCCCTGGTGACTTGTCCCAGGAAAAGTGGGCCTGTGACTTAGCCTCTACTTCATTGAACCTGTCTCAGATAACTCTTCACATTTACATGGGTGACCAATTGCTAAATGACCATCAGCCTTTCAATGGCATCTGGCCAGACACACACCTCAGCACAGCACCTCAGAACACTGGGGAAGCTCAGGCCTTCCGGGTGCTCAGTAAACATCTGGAAAGTTAGAAGATACCCATCTCATGCTTCCCACTGGGAAGAATCAAGAACCAGATGCAGGCTGTCCCCTTGCAGGTCACAGGTAGGAAGGATCTGCTGGTCATATCCACACACATCAGTCCAGTGAGGCGGACAGGAACCACACGTTATTTATACCATAAGAACACCGTGATGAGGCCCAGAGAGATGAACAAACAGGCCCAGGGTTAGGCTGGAACCGGCTGGCTAACTCTGCGGCCTATGTTCTGGGCTCTCCCCCAAAACTCTCCCCTGCATTGCTGCCATGTTTGCCCATGTTGCCATATCACAGTACTGTGTGTCAGAGCTGACAACTCAATCACGTGTCGCCAGCCTTGCTGCTATTTCTTCCCTTATGTAAGTTAGCTCCAGAGGCAAAGCAAGATGGAGCCCAGGCTGATGCCATCCTTGCTTGCTGGCTGGGCATCTGCACATGTCTTTGTAGGAAGGGTCTCATTTCAGTATCAGCAGTGTCCTATCAGTGGAGGCCTGCTTTCTTCACAGAGGGAGAGTTTCACAAGCATAAGGGAGGTGTTAAGTATACAGTGTGTTCACATTAAATGCGGAATTTTTCCTCAGAGAGACTTCCCACAGTGTGCTCCTCTCGCTGTGGGGCAGTGGGAAAGGGATCCTCGCCAAAGGCTCCCTGCAACATTTCTGGCCCCATAGAGGCCAGCTGGGTCTGTCCTGACCAATCTTTCCTGAACCCTCTAGATACCACCTGAGACCTTGCCCCCTCCCCACAGAACCCTCATAGCACCCCCACAGCCTCCCAAGAGGCCATGAGCTAGATTTTGTAACTCAAATCAGAGAGAATCTATATCAAATCCTGACCTAGGTGGGAACCCAATATGGAAATCTGAAGCCTGTCCATCTGGGAGGTCCACAGATGCCAAGTGCAGCCCATCCCTCAGAGAGGGCCCTGACACCATTTAACCTTTCCTTCAGCCACAAGACTGCTTTGCCCTATTCCATCACCCTCCACATAGACCCAGGTCCCCGAAACCCATCACAATATAGGGCCCACAGGGTGACACTTTGGTGAATGTCCTGTGACACTATTGAGTTTAGTAAAAAAAAAAAAAATTTTTTTTTCTTAGCTCTGCTGGTGTCTAAAGTGCCCCACAGCCTTTCCCTCCCCTGGAGACAGCTGGCTTGTTGAAGACCTTGGTGGGGCTATGTGAGGCATGCCCTTGTCTCTAAGCCCCTAGGGAGGCCAAGCCACTGAAGCTACATTGGCATCAACAGTATCCCTTACTTGAAAAAACATTCCATATTGGACTCAGATTTCAGGAGGATATTTGAAATACTAAAGCTGCTGCCAGCTCTGCAAAGTTACACAGAGAAGCCCATTTTCTCATCCGCTTCAGCTCTAGCCTGGAGCCATGGAAGGGGAAAGGGTCATCTTGGCACTGCTTAGTTTGAACATCTGAGCCAGAAAAGCCCAGAAGGGTGAAATGTTAGGACAGCGCTGAGCTTTGTCTTATAGCATATATTTTCTCTCAATGCACTTAAAATCTGCATTCTCTTATACAAGTTTTGCAATTAATTGATTAACTAATTCGTTCATTCATTCCACGAGGGATGAGTTTGATGGACAAGTAAGACCAGGAGACCCCTGCAGGTTAGAGGGGAGATCCTGCTTGAGTATATTCCAAGACCATCTTTGCTCCCATATTCAAGAATATCTGTGGCACACAGTCCACAGGTATGTAGGGTCCCCTGCAGAGGAGGCACACCTGCAATTGCAGTGCAAGGGTTGCTGTGATGCAGATATAGACTCGGTGCCCACCCTCACCACTGGAAGAAAGAGCCCTCACATTTTGTTCAGAAATGAAGCAGAAAAGTAACTCACAGGGGAAACTCTACCTCAAGTTTTTATTCTTGAATGACAGAGCAGAAAAGTACCTAAGACATCTCTGAGGTCACTGTTCCTCAAAATGTGTTCTGAGGAAGCTAGTTTATTCCAAAATGTTAAAAAAGTGCTTCAAGGTCAAGCTAGTACATAAAAGGCTGATTCAAGTTAAACTGAGCTAGTTTTATGCTATAGGCCTCTGATGTATTTTCTTGCCTGGTGAAATATGCAGAAGAGGTGGGGCTAAGTCATGAAACTTTTCAAATATTTTCAGTCACACTCTGTGGTTTAAGGAGATTCTGCAAAGAATATTTCTCCACAGACATCACTATGGGGCACTAATCTAAGTCCCTGTCTGCACAAGTGAACTCAGGCCAAAGAGGGACTGGACTATGCCTGAAAACTCAGGACCAAAAGGAAGAACTGGGAGGAGAAACCTACACCCCTCAATGGAAGCAAGCTCTTGTGTACCACCAGCACATGGGAAAAAGGGACTTGTGTGGGCTGAAGCAGTTCTGGGCTTTTTCTGGGCTTTTTCATCACAGCTTAGAGCCCCTTGTTGGTTAAAGAGTGGCATCATGAAGAGCCGGGTGCAACCTGGAACCTCAGTGCCACTCAGGATTTCCAGAAGGGACCAATGTGTGGAGGAAGCCCTGCCACCAAGGAAATGAGTCCCTCAGCCTGCAAAAGATGGAAAAGCTTAGAGGTGTGTTTTCCAGGCCCCTCTTCCAAAAGCCTCCCCCAACTGTCACTCTCACGTCAAAATCACCCATCCCTAGCTGTCCTGGGAGTCTCTCGCTGCATATGTGGCATTCTCTTCTGCCCTGAACATTTTGTTTCTAGCCTGTGTGAAATCCCCAGTGGCTAAGACCTTTAAGAACAGAGCTGGTGGCTGATTCTCCTCCTCCTGGTGAGTGTTTATCAAGAACTACCAGGGAACTGGGCACAGTGCTTGGTGTTTTGCACATATCCTGGGCACAGCGCTTGGTGATTTGTATGCATCCTCTCATTCCCCTTTACCACAACCATCTACAGGAGCTGTTTTCAACTACCTTTTATGGAGGAAAAACTGAGGCTGGGGAGATTGAAGTGAATTCTCCAGTGAACAATGGATTCAAGCCCAAGCCTTGGTTGTTCCCCCCTGGCTAGCACATAAAATTGTGCCCAGTTGAGTTCATCTGGGATAGTGTCACGGACATCCTTTCTTTTCTGGGGCAGAGGCTCCCTGGGCCCTGCTCTTGACCCAAAACCTGGTCCTTCTGAGGCTGAGGTCAAGGCCTCCAGCTGGGGACCAAGCTCAGAGCTCAGCTCTGTCTCAGCTTGTGGACCGTAAGAAGATCCGGGGTGAGAGGTGCGGTCAGCTGCAGTTCAGAAGGGCAGGCTGTGTAGCCTGACAGGGGGGATGGCTCCAGCACTACTGTCCCTGTGCTGAGACTTTCTCTGGCCTTTAGGGGTCCTGATATCATTCCTGTGTCCACAGACCTTCCATGCTGAGTGATCAGTGGGGCTTTCCCACAAATGACCCCTCTCCTGCTCTTACTGACTGTCAGAAAACCTGGGTGCAGGGTTCATAGCTGTTGTCAGTGTGGGTGAAATTTTAACAGCGATGACACCCAAGAACCTCTCTACAGTGCTGATTGGGCCAACGTCTGGGGTCTCCTTTCTTCCATAATTAAAAATTCACAGCAAGGACAGAGCACTCATCAATCTTTCATCCCAACAGTCCTCAGGGAGAAGACAAGGCCCTGGTGAGGAGGGCTGCCTGCCCTGCATTTGGGGATGTCACTTCCGTGCTTGTGAGCTCAGGGCCTTGGGTAGGGCCAGATGGGACCAGCGAAACCTGGAATATTCTTGGCCATCTCAGGAAAGGGACAGGAGGAAGAGCTGGCCAAGTTTAAGCTTGCACAGAGCATTAGGGAAACCTGCAGAGGCCAGTATGTGAGCAAAATATTACTCAGCCCTGAGAAAGCATGGAGCCCTTACCATTGGTGGTGACATGGATGGAATTGGGCAACATTATTAAGTGACAGAAATCAGGTACAGGAAGACAAATCCTCTCACTTATAACAGGATCTAGAAAACTGTATGTCACTGAAGTAGAGAATAGAATAGTGCTTACTAGAGCCTGGGAAAGAGAAAACTGAGGAGGAAGGAGCCAGGATGGTTAAGAGATACAGGGTTGCAGAGGGACAGGAGGAACAGCTTTGTGGGTGTCAAGGAAAAGAGAGTGACTATGGCAGACAGCAGTTCATTGAGTATTTCAAAACAGCTAGAGGAGAGGATTTTGAATGTGTCCAACCCAAAGAAATGACAGATGTTTGACACTAGGGATTTGCCAGTCTCCGCAACCTGATCACTACCCACAGTGCTAAAATGCCACACCACAGCTATATACATGCAATCCTTATACAGCAATTAAAATTTTTCAATATGTGTCTTTAAAAGAAAAAACGAGTGTGTGAAGCAAAACAGAAGGCATCTAAATTACCGTGTGGCTAGTTCTCCAAATATCAAGTGGCACAGTCCACGCAAGGATCTAACAGAGGCAGCCAGGAGAATATGCCAGTCCTGGTGCCAGCTGTGACACAGGGCATGCTGGGGACAGGGCTCCCCTGCCCAGGACTCAGCTCAGCATGTCCTAGAGCTCCAGGGCTCTGGCTTCCTCCTCTGTAGCAAGGGAGGGATAGCAGTACAGCTACACAGATCTGGGGTGAGGAAAAAGGGACTTGGGCCTGGGGTCCAGCATAGTGTGGGTCAAAAGAATCCCTGGAAGTGGCCCCACTGACGAGATGCCTTCTGAGTGGCCCAGCCCAGCTACAGTCTCCTGACACTGCTGTTCCTTCAGTGTCCCAGGAGGGAGGAGGGCACAAGCTGGCAGGCAAACAAACCCCTGACTCTGCCATTCTCTGGCTGTGTGATCACTGCAAGTCTTACCCTCCCCATGGCCTCAGTTTCCCCATCTGCTGGAGTTTCCCTAGGCTCTGGAGAAATGATCACTTGCAGCTCCAGGAGTGAGACCATGCATGTGGCTGCCTCTTATCCAGTTTGAGCTTCCCAGGAGCACCCACAGGCTGTCTGCCAGCCCTGTGGCTGCTCTGTCTACTGGTGGCTGCAGGTTCCATGCAGCTCTGCTCTAAGATCTCTCTGAACTCCGGGCTGTGCAATCTTTCCAAGAAAAGGAAAGCCTGCTTTGTGGAGGGAGGCCTTGGAAGGGAGCAGGCCGGAGAGATGGCAGGTCAGCTGGGTGGGTTGCCAGGTATAGGTGTGTGCCAGGTGGGCACTGGGATGTGGCAGACCACACAGCACAGGCTGGCAGGGCAGGGGTGGAGAGGGGACATTAAGGTAATCAGCCTCTGCTTCCTTCCCACAGGCCACCTTGGCTGCTGCATGCCTAGACCACAGATGACAGCACTGTTGGTGGTCTTCACCACAGTCCTGGGTCTGGCGTCCATAGTCTCTCCGCCCACCCCCTCAGGACTAATGCACTGTTAAGGGAGCCCCCATATTTGCTCATCCCAAGAAGGCTGCACACTCCTCTGAGATCTCCCTGCTTCTGTACGTGCCTGTCAGCAGTTCCTCTAGCAATCCTCCTCCAATGACATACATAGGTACCTCGGGGCTCTCACCCATTTGGTACCCCAGCACTTCCATCCATGATTTCAGAACACCCCAAGCCATGGCATCAGGGCTCCAGCCCAGACTCTCAGCAGTGTCTGCTTCCACTTCCTCAGCCTTGATTCTGCCAGAAGTGGATCTGCCTTCCACTCCAGAACCCGGCCTCATGGGCCTGGATTGGGTGGAAGGAAGGGAGAGGTGAGGCAACCACTAAGCTAGAAAACCCCTCTCTGGGGGGTGCGTGCAGCCCAGGCCAGCCTCAGTGTCAGACTCCACACCAAGGGATTGAGCTCCAGCCCCATGGGAAACAGACAGTTGCAGGCCCTGAAGGAAGAACCTGTCATGATGCCATCCTCTTGCTGCCCACTGGAACAGGGTTCAGAGAGCTGCATGTCCTAGGAAGAGCAAGAAAGTCCAACCTTGGAATGATATCCTTGGTTTCCAATACCAGTATTGTTTCAAATATTACATTTTAAACAGATCCGGATCTCTGGCCCGTGGTCTGGGATTGGCAGCACACTGACATGTCCTCCTGATCTCACTTTCTTGTTGGGGTCTCACCTCAGAGTACGGACAGAGAGCGGCGAGGAGTTGGTAAGTGGTGAGCCGGGACCTATGCTTGCCCACGGGTCCCTGCATCTGCCTGGCTGCTGTGTGCACTCTGGAGACCATAATGGGTCTAACTGAAAAACACAATCCTGTCTGTGTGATCAGCCACCTTCATCCCAACCCCCAAGTCCTCTCCATGAATCCCCAACCTAATAGGGACAGGAGAAGAGTGGGGAGTGGATCTGAGACCGTAAGTTTGCCTTATTTCCTGCCTGTTACTCTGCCTTCCAGTGTCTACCACAACCACCACCCTGCCCCCAGCCTGTTAGAGCTTTGCCTTGGTCAGATAGTCTGCCAAGAGGAAAATGCCTTTGCATCTGCTTTAGGAGATAAATAGAATACTTTTGTGTGGATATGTGACTACCATATCAGTCATTCACACCTTTGTATCTTTAATTACATCAGATTATTCTCCCATTACTGTGTCACTGAGGGTTTTTTGTCAAGGTGCATTGTACACTGGGTACAGGGTCTGGGAGCACGCAGTGGACATCCCCAAGCTCGGCAGCTGAACAGAGCTGACTTTGGGGTGCCATCTTTAGGCTCCTCCTGAGTCAGGAGGAGCACTGGGCTAGCCTGGAACCCTCATCACCTTGGGAACCATGCTCCAGACCTCAACTTTGAGACACTGGGTAACATAACCTTGGCGTCCTCTGGGACAAGCCAGAGACCCTCTGCCAGTGCCAATGGTTGCTCCTGCCTGTGCTGGGTGTATGCAGAGTCAGGCTCCTTCCTCTGTGTGATCAGCACTGATCCAGGGCGTTTGATTGAGGATACTGTCCATATCCTGAGCCCTTTCTGGGCCGATGTGTCCATATCCAAATCACCACCTGGGAGGGATGAGGAGAGGGTATCAGGAGTTCACATCGGACTATCACCTATAGAACAGATGTGACTATTTCTAAGCGATTCTGGACAATGTTCGTGGTCTGTGTTTTCCAAATCATATGTAATAAACATGCTCCAGTCCTAATTTTTTCTGAAATGTATTCTGAGATGGTCTAGAATTCCATGGGCACCTGTGAAGTGATCTGACCAGACTGCCCCAGCAAATGACAAGGTTTGGGAGCTGGGACACGGAATTGGAATGTTTCGATGGAAAAGTAAAAAGTGATACTGGGAAGGTCATGCTTCCTTTTATTTTGCTGCAGTCATGAACTTGGGTCCCAAATCATGATGTTTGCTGAAACAGTGTGGCTGCAGCATGTCCCTCTGGTATCTGTCTAGTTCCTTCTGTGTACCAAACACAACACAAGGAATATCTTATTTCAGTTCTTCTCAAGAACAAAGTAGGTGCCCACTCTGCAGGTGAGAAGACTGAAGTGAGTGACTTGCTAAGGTCACACATTAAGAAGCAGGACTGGAACCAGGGTCCACTAGACTTCAAAGACCTGCATTTCCCCACTGTATCCTATAATTTTTAAAAGACCACAAAAATTAACAAACTCATTTACAAATTCTCCTCCTTCTTGTCATGTTTTGGGGTATCTTCATTTTCCTTTTTGCTTTTCTCAATAGGATACAGCCTTATTCGTGTACCCCTCTTGGGCTGTCCACTGCAGTGGATGCTCTAGTGGAGTCAGCGAGGTGAGGAATGTGACACAGATAAGCATAAGGCAGTGGGTATGCTGGCTGTCACCCAGGGGTGGTGGGCCTCACTAGGCTCCATGCCCCCAGGGCACATGGCAGTGCTCAGCCCCCAGCTTTATATCCCATAACCATACAATGTTGGCAGGACAGAAAGGTGGGGAAGGAGGGCAGGATACCCAGAAGCAGTCCTGACACACACTCTGGGTGTGCGTGCATGCACGTGTGTGCCTGTGTGTAACACACAGGAAGGAGATTCAGTCCAAGATTGGTGATGCAACAGTGTGAAGCCCCTCGAGGTCAGCCCAGCCATCATGAATCCACAGAAGACACTGGCACCACAGAACAACAGTGATATGACCTCCCCATCTCTGAGACACAGACATACTGAAGTGACACAGGAGGCCTACTGCACATTGTGAGCGTTTTACTGATTCCTTCCTAGAGCCCACACTTTCCACTTAGGCCCAGTCCCCTCCACGCCACCTTCTTCCCAGACAACCTTATTCACTTAGCTCATGTGTGTGGGCCCTAGGGAGAATGGAACTTGCATCCTCAATCCTGTACCATTTCCCAGTGCTCTAGGAAGGAGTGGGACTCACTCCCTATGATGCCCACAGTGAAGGAACCTGGCCCTAGTGCAGCCAGTTCTTCAAGTTATCACACGATGCCAGGAGCCCAGGGCTTCATGTGAAAACATGTGCCAACACTGCAGAGACCAAGCAGAACCTGCTAGGGGCTGACAGTCTAGCTTGGGGCCCCACCAAGCAGTGACAACTGGCAGCAGGAGAACGGGTAACATGTGGGCTCCACTCCATCCAACCTTAGTGTCCACGGGTGATAGTCCATGCTTTCTCTGGGTAGTTCAGGGAGTTTCACTTCTTCCAAGAGGGCTCAGGAGACAGTGATTGGGGTGAAGGCACAGAACAATGGACAGTAGTCCTGCTATGGGGAGGACACTGAGGTGGGGGAGAAGATGAGAGGTGTGGCTGACAGACTTAAAAGAGCTCCAAGTGGAGGCCTGGCATCTCCAGCCAACTCTAGATAAAGGGGAAGAGGGACCCTGGTAGAGTCAAATCTATGCCATGACTGCCTCAGAGTCCAGTGTCCTGGCCCAAGCAGATTGCTCAGTGGTGCCTCTTATGGGGAGGAGTCTGTGGGACAAGAATGTGGGTGTGGTAGGATGAGGGGAGGTGGCTCTGGTCTGAGCCCTATGGACTTTAGATGCCCGCAGGATGCCACCAGAAAGAAGTGCCCCAGGCCCAACAGGTCCTTATGGAGAGGGAGGGCTGAAGATAGACAACACACATCTGTTTGCTCATTTTCTCACCAGAGACCCTGGGAGCTTGCTTTTCTTTAGGACTCTCTGTGGCCTGGCAGTTAATAAGTTCATCTTTTGGATTTGGGTTTATTTCTGGGAACAGTGAGGGAGGAAGTGGGTCAGTACTCTGTCCCTGAACAGACTTGTGAATACCCCAGCTCTGAAAGCTTCTTCTCCAGCACCATCCCAGAGTTAGGGTAGCTGAAAACCGGAGCAGAGATCAGAGCACATGGGTGTCACCAAGCTGGCAGTGACACCCCTCCCCCAGTGCACCTCCTTCCCAGGAGCCACCTCTGAGGCCCGGCTTCCCACACTCTTTAGTACCAGGGATAGAACTCATGACCTCACACTTGCCAGGGAAGCACTGGAGCCCCTGAGGTAAATTCCCAGCTTCCCACACTCTTGCAAGCTGCTATCACCTGTGCTGGAGAGAGGCAAAGAGTTTACTAAGCAGACTGATGGCTTAGCATCCACTGAGGAGGGCAGGCTTTCAGCAGCTCATTTGCATTCCAATGATACGCTGAGTGCACACATTCCACATTACTTTGCATCTGTTCTTAAAATGGTTTTAAGCCTCTTCTGCTGTTGAGAGTGTCACTGAACATAGCAAGGGCATTCACAGCAGCTCTGGACCCTTTTAGAAGGAACTATTGTCTTCTGTTACAGAACTAATGTGTATTGGGCCTCCACCAAATACTCCAGGCCTGAGAGTAGGCATTTGAGAGGCAGTGGTTCATGCAAGTCTCACTGCTGACCCTGGGGATGAGGCCATGGTTGTTTCCTCACAAAGGTCAATATGAGGAAAGTCCCAGGGCTACCTGCACAGTCTAGTGCTTTCTAACATATCTCACAGTGGCTTCGCAGGAACTCAGAGTTCTGGCCTTTTACGAGTGAAAGGATGATGTGAAGAGGAACTTCACAGGGTTTGTGAGCAGAGGAAAGAGGAGTAAGGGTGGAGAGGAGAAACAGAAATGCAGCATTCCCAGAGCACATGAGGAAAGAGGCCTGGGGCGGAACTGGGTATAAACTGGTTCCCAGCTCCCAGGACGCCCTGGGCACAGAGAGGGCGGCCAGCCCTGCACATCTGCTTTTCCCAGCACCAGCAGTTCTGTGTTTTTTTGTCACATTGGTAAACTACACACACTGTTATCCACTTATATGCTTTTAATTTTTCCAGTGCTGGAGATGAAACCCATACGTATAAGGCTCATGCCGTACCACTGAGATGCATTCTCTTCACTTATTCATCATTTAGTTTTATTCCATCATTTTACTTTTAAAACTTTATTATGAAATTTAGATACATATAATATGCCTTGTCATAAGTAGAAGCTAGTTACCAACATCAATACAAAGACATTTTTTAAACGTGATTAAATTTTACTCAGCTGCTGAGGACAGTGTCCCCAGGTGAAAGGTAGGCCAGCACACAAAGGGAATGCAGACTCCAGGAGCCCTTAAGGAGTCCTCACTCCTGTGCACACTGCACCGTGGCTCAGTACCCCTTGCATTGCAACGCCTCCAGATTCTCTGCTCTGAGCCTCACGGGCTGGGTCGCACTCTGCAGAAAGCCATACCAGCATTGGTCTCGTGGCCCTTCCAAACTTACAGCAAAGCCATGGGATGAGGAGGTGTGACAGCAGGGCCGCGAGAGGCACAAGCTTGTGGCCCACCTTCTGTTGGGATGAGGGTAGAGCACAGCAGAGGCCAGGGAAGGAGGGAAGACAGGCTCAGAGGAGACTTGCTCAGCTCCCAGACCACTCCTTGTGCCTTCCAGGAGGGCTTCTCAAGCCTCGGTTTCTCCTAGATGTGGAGCAGAACATCCCTGGGGCCCCTTCACCATTTAACCTCATGCCTGCCCTGGGTCACTGCAGGGGGGAGCAGCCTATAAACCTTTCTTTTAATCCAATCATAATGAATCACGTGCACAAGAGCAGGCTTCCTGGGGAGAAACAAAGCAAGCAAGCAAACTCTCTCCCTGTGGGGTTAGGGAGAAGGGAAGCGGCTGGAGTCTGAACCCAGAAGCTTGGAGAAGAAATCCTTGGCTGCCTTCCTGGGGCAGCCAGTTGCCATGTGGAAGGGTACTGACACACACCCCACCCCACTGCCCCACCCCTACCCCCCTCCCCGCTCCTGGGAGAGCCGTGATTCTATTTTAATTAAATGCGCAGCTGTGGGGGCTGAGCTAGCTGTTTGGCCCCTGCAGGGCTATGGTACGGTCTCACCTGGTGGCCAGCAGGAGGGCCAGAAGCCTTAAACAGGTCACCAAGTGCTGCCCCCCTAGTGGTTACTGGTCAGTGCGGAGGAATTCACCCTTAGGATGACTGCCTTCCTTGGGCATCCACCTGAAGGTGGCGTATCTTTGGGACACACATAGGAAGCTCATCGCAAAGAAAGGAGGAAGGCTTTCTGATATTGCACAGGCCCAGCAGAGGCTCAGGTAGTCAGCTCTCAGACGTGGCTTTTCTGCTGGCTCCCTGGGTGGTCTGCTGTGACCCTTACTAACTCCAGCTCCTCCTCTTCTCATACCGTCTTCCTTGCTGGCTGCTTGCTGGTTTCTTGTGCAGAAATGGTTTACTGCTCAACAAAGCAAGCAAATCTCAAAACAAAGAGGCCTGTAGATGAGCCCAGCCCTGTGTTCTGTCCTACCTTCCTTTGGTTCTTTGACTTTGAATTTCAAGTTCTCTTCCTCCAAGAAGCCCTCCAGACTCTGTTGTCACTTCCAGCACACTCTGAGGCACTTGTCACTCTTCCATACTGCTGTGTACTTGTCAGCATTCTGGCCCACAGGCTCTTTTGGGTCATGAGCTCCAGGAGCACAGAACACTGTCCATTTTACTTACCCCCTGCTTGACACAGAGCATGCACCCAGAAGCGGTTGAATGAACACATGTAGGTAAAACCTGGAAGCAGAGACTCCACCTAAAATAAGAGCTTGCCGGGGGTGCAGCTCAGTGAGGAGCACGTGCTCAGCATGCAGTGCCTGGGTCCGTCCCTAGTGCTACAAACAATGGGCCTAAGTCCATCATGAGCCCTGTCCCACCAACAGGAGCTACCTGGTCCTCTGCCCAGGGGGCGGGTCTGGAAGATGACATGAAAACACAGGTTGAGGGGCTTGGACCGTTGAAAGACTGCACAGGGAGTAAAGGCTTCCTGGAGGAGGCTGAGAGTCTGCGTGGGTGGCCAAAGCTGGGACCCTGGGATGGAGTGGGAGACCGGCTCCAAGACACAGCAGTGACAGTGGTGAGGACTCAGGGAGGCTGGGGTCTGTCAGAGGAAAACACTACAGGAGAGGAGGGAAAGATCAAGCTGAGGGGTTCTGGACACCACACACGGGCGCCTGACTGCTGGAGGCAGTGGGAAGCCACTGAAAGTCACTCTGCCAGGGGCAGAGAGCCAACAGAGCCACCTATGTGATGCAGCCCAGAGAACAGAATGACACCCCGGGGCAGCATGCAGGGTCTCCCTGTGCTGCCCCGGGGGCAAGGGAACTTGATCCTGGCCCCAAATGCCTCTCAAAGGGTGACTGTCAGGCTGGCCTCACAGAGGGTTGGTTTAGTGATCCTGGGGCCAGGGGATCACTTACCTGTCACAAGATATGCCCTCCCCATGAGCATCTGATTAGGTTAGTGACCACAGAGCACATATGACATCAAGGTACCTTTAATGTGTGCTGTGGGCCTGGGGCTACAGGTCATCACCTCCTGCTTGGTTTGTCCCAAGATTAAGAAGCCACCTTGGAAATGCCACCCTTGTGGTTACACACATGTCATGTAGTCAGTCAGCAAATATTTCATGCAAAACCAGATTTTTGTTTATTTTTTTCTAGTTTTTTTTTTTAATTCAACTAGAGATCTGTCCAGAGCTTAGGTATGGGGCTGGCAGAGCTCAGAGGTAAGAGTAGGAGTGAATATGTTCAGGAGAATGTTAAGCATCTTTGCTGTTTTAAATGCTTATAGTCTTGGGGTGGAGTTTTTCTCTGTCTAAGGAAGACTGACTGTGGGGGGTATTTAAGAGTAACATGTGATATTAGACAATATGTTTCACATATGTCACGTCTCTTCATGTTGTTAACAATCCATGAAAGTAAGCATTTGAATTTTTACTTCACAAGAAAGTAAATAGAGGCAAAAAGAGATTAAATCACTTGCTCATGGCTCATGGTTTGGAAACAGTCACTGAGGTCTGAACCACGGAACTCTGTCCTTGCCATGGTTACTAGCCGACAGTGCCTGCGCAGCCCGCCTCACCATGGTCCTCTCCTCCCGGGAGGGCTCCCTAGAACACCTGTCCTGAGGCTGTGTCCTACTCCTGAGCCCCCCAGGGAGGCTGCACACTCAGAGGGAGTCTCCTTTCTGCTTGTCGCTGTCACTTACCTGCCCTCATTCCTGCCTTTGGGCAGAAACTGTGATGTCTCTGTTCCTCCTCCCCAGACCCCCACCCGGGCACCACCCTGAGGCCCTGTTGTACTCCACCATCACTAGTTTTGTGGAGCTCAATGTTTCAAGCCCCTTTCCCTTTAACCTTTGCCACATCCTTCTGAGGGTCAGTGGCTTGAGGGTTGCTTGGCAAAGAAGGGGATCAAGGGTCATGGACTTGAGGCAATGGCAGTAATTCAAATAGTGACAGCAGCACAGATAGAACACTGCCGAGCATATGGGAAGCCCTGGGCTCAATCCTCAGCACAAGAAAGAAGGGAAGGAGGGTAGGGAAAAGAAAAAGTAGTACCAGTCAAAATGTGTGTAGAGCTTGCTTGTGGGCAGGCAATACTACTGTTGTTGTTCTTCTCTGGCAAATTGGGAAACTGAGGCACAGAGCTCTGCAGTAACTTATCCAAGTCACAGTTAAAACAGGTAGAACTGAAACTCAAACTCAGAAGTCTGGCTCTAAACCTATACTTTGAACCATGTCACTCAGCTGCCACGTGGCTGGCTCATGCGGTGGAAGCCTGTGGATGACTTTAAGGATGACTTCATTGCTCACATCTGATTTCTCCCTTAATTCCATCCCTGATTTCTCCCTTTCTTTCTCAACCTGGGGTCTCCCTCTGACACACTGCCATGCCTGAATCACTTGTACTGAAGGGGCCAGTTGAAGGTCCAGAGATGTGTATGCCTATGTTTGTGTGTACCTATGGGTGTGTGCCTATGTGTGAGGGCAGCAGTGTGTCTGAGTACATACTTGTGAGTGTGCCCGTATGTGTGTGTATACTCATGTATCTGCTGTGTGTGCATGTGCCTGTGTGCCTAGCTGTGTGTCTTTGTGTGTGCTTGTGTGTGTGTGCCTGTGTGTGTCATGTGCTCAAGTCTGCTGAGAACTCTTCAGAGAGCATGTGCATGGAGGAGCCAAGCACATCAGAACTCTTTCTGACTTCCTATAGCCTCCTCCATTTGGACAGGAAAGCTTGGCTGTTTCTTGACCCTAGTGTTCTCGTCTTCAGGAACAGAGAGAAGTGACCATGAAGAATGAATTGAGCATATCTTCTTCAGGGAACTCTGGTTTCTTTTTCAAACTAAGCCAGTAAACAGCTAACTAAGAAATGGTTTGGAAACAGTCACTGATCTTTGGCCTGCTCATTTGGTCTCTGAAGAAATGTGGGCTCTTTTGATTGCTACTAATGGCCCTTGGCCATTGTGACATGAGAGGCACTCTGTCTACAGCTGTGATGTGAAGGATGGTGCTACAAATGTTTTAAATACTTTACTTTCTAAGTCTGGTACCTCCCCTGGAGTCAGCAGGAACCCTTTGGAGACCTGTCAGTCTAAATGTGTAGTCACTGCATGAGACCTATAAGGAAGTTAATCCTTAAGCAAGCATTTATCAGGTGTCCACTAAGCATGATGTCCAGACTCAGAGCCCTTGTTCTCATGGAATGTGGTACAGACAGAAGAGGTCAGTGTGCTGAGAGGTTACCTTGATCATTCCAGACAGTGCTCAAGGCCAGGGAGTATGTGCAAAGAAGCAGTTTGACCAAGTTACAGGAAGCTCTAAAGAGAGAACCTTTGCAGTGATAGCTGGGTGACTGGAAGGCAGCTACACAGAGGCCTGAGAGGAGGACACTCCAAGCAGATAGCACTGTCTTTGCAGAAGTGCAATGGTGGGAACAAGCTCGATGGCTCACAGGAGTAGACAGGAGCTGCGGGGGCCAGACCTTGGCATCTGAAGAGGACTGTGTTGGGAGACAGTGTCCAGTAATTGAAGGCCGGAGAATGCCAGCCCTGCGGTGGTTTCTGGCTGGCATAGGAGGGCGCTGTCCAGGGACAGTGGTGAGAGCCTCAGGCCCACACAGCTGTAGCGGACTGAGGCTGTGCACCGGGAGCTCTCCAGGGTGCTGATCTGCTGCGCGCCCCTGGACGCCTTAGCTGTGTCTTGTTGCATGGATGGTAGAAGTAACAGTGGTTGTTACATCTGGACCGAGTATTTGGAAGAATCACCTTTGGGATAAGGCAGCGCTAAATTAAAACCTCTAACCAGCTGATGACCTTAACCAGTTAAGCGGCTGTGTCCTCACCTATGCAATAGGAATAGTTACACCTCTCTTCGTCCGGGTAGACTGTGAGCTAAAGCACTGCTGCCCCTAGTGTAACCCAGACAGTGTTCCTGAACCGATGTCCCTGCTGAGGGCATGTACTCTCAGAAGCCCACTCTAGGCCAGAGTGTTGGTGATGACAGCAAGCACTCTGGGCCCCTGGGTCTCTTGGTCAAATTCCAGCTCTGTTTCCTAGAGATTTTGTGAGTAATTAATCACCCTGTCTATTTGTTATCTGGAAAGTAGAGCTAATGCTGTCTACTTACCGGGGTCTAGTAGGTAGAATTTAGCAAGCACCCATTGAAGACTTGGGATTTGGATTGATATCTTGGGTGAGCTTCTTTTCCTTTTCTTGTCAAAGCAGAATTGAATTTTAAATTAATCTCTTAACTTGACCACAGGTTTGTGATGCTTTCTTAAGCCCCATCCAAAGGGAGCTGACAGTAAGCAGAAACATGTGATTGTGTTCTAGGGTGGCATCATAGGATGAAACAAAGACAGGCTATTTGTGGGTGGAGGACTGCAACCACCATGGGAGCACTGTCACTCCCAGGATAAGTCTAAGTCATGTGATCATTGGTGTTTCAAGGTCTTAATCCCAACAAGGGAGAAGGCCCTGGGGTGTGATGGGAAAATATCCCTGAGGTTTGCATAACTTCCATATTAAAAAAAAAGAAATGGGAAGAAGTTCTGTAGGACAGTGTGGCAAAAACACAGCCTTGGGAGTCATCCAGGCATGACTTCTAGTGTCTGCCCCACCATTAAGTTGAGTGGCTTTGCTTATGTTTTACTTATAATTACAGAGTATTTCAAACACAGGAAAAATCTCACTTCATCTCTTATCCACCCCTGCCCTCCCTCCTGTATTCATGGAGTGAGGTGGAGCAGTCTTGAGGCCTTAAGTTTTCATATCTCTCAGCCTCACCTCTAGGCTGTGAAACAAGAATGATAGTCTGGGAAGGTAAAGGAAGGGAGGAATCAAGTCTTGACAGTGATTATTCTCAGTATCTGTGAGTTCCCTCTCCTTGCAGCCTCCCAAATGGAGGAGCACTGGATGACTGCAGACTGGAACCCACATTTCTCATGTTGCATTCCTCACATGAGCCTCCTGCTCAAGTTTGATACCTACAGCACATCTGCCTCCTAGAGTTGGACCCCTATCATTCTGGTTGCCCCTCATCTTGGAGTATCTAGGCTCAGCAAACTCTGGTTTGCCCTGATCCGTGGCTAATGAATATTCCTAAGAATTAAAAGCCAGGAAACATAGATTTCTACCTCATTAGTTAAATGGTCCAGGCAGGTTCAGCTTCCTCATGTGGAATAGCATCAACTTTGAGTTAAGAACCACTTTGCATTTTCTTTATCCAGTCATACAGTTGTTCCGCTATAAACATGGTTATGCACACATCACACACAAAGGGGCACTACTCAACCATAAAGAAGGATAAACTTGACTCATTTGTAGGAAAATGGGTGCATCCTTAGACCATAATGTGAAGTGAAATAAATAAGGCACACAAACTTGAATATCACATGGTTTCTCTTAATGAGAAACTCTGAATATAAACTAAAAGTAAAAAATAATAGGAAACAGTGAAACAGATCTTTCTAAAATGGGAAGGGAACCAAGAGATGGAGGAAGAGACTAAGAGAAAAGTTGGGGATGAGAAAAGAATTAAGACATGTTGTACACACACACTAACTGCCCAGAAGGAGACTAGCCACCACGTATTCCAAACACATGCTAATAAAAACTAAAGACACTTAAAAGCCACTTTGCAAAATTTAAACTCTAGACTGTTACAATGCCTGCTGTTTTGCTCTTTATCTCCTTTGGAGTCAGCATTATAGGAGATGACTGTAGCCACCAGGGACACAGTGATGTGGAGCTGTAGGAGAAGCCTGAATGAATTTGAGATGTATGAGAGCTCAGCATGCTTGGAAGCTAGGAGGGGGGATGATTCAACAAAGAGAGAATGAGACAATGGTGCAGGATAGAGGTGAGCCAGGATATCTCTGGGGTGAACCCCAGAGGTGAGTGAGGCTTGAGGTCCATCGGCCTCTGTCACAGGCCTTGGGAGTGGGCTGGTGTGTTCTAACCTCATCACGAGGCCCCTGGGGCATTGAAGAGCTCTGAGTAGAGGAGTGGGATGAATGGGAATGCCTCACTGTCCGGATGAAAGATTATGAGGACAAGGCTGCTTGGCAATATTTGTTGATGGGGTTTGGGAAATATGTAAGTGAAGACCCTCAATAGGCCCCTCACAGAATCCACAGTGCCTAGCACACATTAGGGATTCAGTTAAATATCCACAGAAGTGTCTGCAGGCTTGGGGCACCTACCATGGAAGTTTCTGCTTGACGGGAGACAGGACAGCTCTTCACAGAAGGGAGAGTTGCCTTGGGAGTCACCAACACCATGACTGCAGGTGACTAAGGATGACCACAGACTGCCCAGATAATGTGTATGTGAGTCAGAGCTATAAACCCACAAACCTGTAGGCACAAGGCAGGCTTTACAGAGAGGAAAGCACAGAGATGGGGCAGCTGCTCAGCCCCGGCTCATTGACCATTCAAATTCTCTAAACTTTCAAAAGGATTCAGGTCTAGATCTTCATATGCATCCCCTTGATCTTTAGACCAGAGCTAATCTATAGAACTGGGATTCAAACCACATCTGTAACTGCATTGGCCAGTTTTCCATTACTATAACAAATGCCTGGGATCATCACCTTATAAACAGAAAGTAGAGAGAGAGAGAGAGAGAGAGAGAGAGAGAGAGAATATGTCAGAGGAAGCTGCACGGCCCATGGCCTGGAAACAAAGGAGAAAAAACTGACTGAGACTGAGGTCCCACAGTCTCCTTCCTAGGGACATAAGGCCTCTCACTAAGCTCACTTCTCAAAGGTTCCACTGCTCACCTATGGCTCCAGCCTGGGTCTAAGTTGTAAACTCATAGACCTTCAGGATCTAAACTATAGCAGTAACTTTAAACTTCATAGTAGCCACCTTAAAGAAAATGAAATTAAGCAGGGAAAACTGGTTTTATAGATAGAGTTTATTTAATCAACCAAACCCAATATATTATAATACCTAATCAATACGAAAAAATGATGACCATGTACATTCCTTTGATAGCACAAGACTTACGAAATTTACATGAAGAAGCTTTGAGAAATTTTACCTCTGAACACATCTCAAACTCCCAGTTGACCTGTGTGCTTAGTGGCTATGATTGCAGACAGCACAACCCTAAATAAACACTGACCCTGTGATATTTGATATTTTCAACACAGAAGGGGTCGAAGAGAAGATGGGTTCAGGTGTTGGGCCCTGCTCTTGAGCTCAGCAGCAGGACAACTTGGCCCATGCTCCTGCTCTGGCATTGTAACACATGCCTGGCAGGTGCCCTCCCACTTACTTCCCAGTGCTGAGTGCGTGCAAAGCTGCAGTGCCTCCAGCAAGGAGGCCTTCTCACCTGGTGTTACCGCTGTACAGCTAGTGAAGTACACCAGGAGCTGAGACATGGCCAGCTGGCATTGGACACTCACTTTCAACCTCTGAGTCTTGAAGTCTAGTGTCATTTGCAGGTGCTCAAGTTCTTTCTTAAGGAGGAGGGCTGCTCCATTCTTCAGAGACCTCACTGAGAAGGTAACATTTGAGTAAGGACCTGAGTGAAGCTGGGGACGGGGTGTGATAAATGGGCCTAGTCAGGTTGTCCTCATCTGGAAGGACTGAGAAGCTTTGAGAAATGACAGGAATTCTTATTTTGGAAATGTGATCCATCACGCAGCTCTCTCTGTGCCCCTGAGAAGAGCTGCTGGTATGTTTCTAAGGGTGCCACAGGAGGCATGGATGGTGTTGACATTATAGCCAGGGCCTCAAGTGGGGGGAAACAGGCTGTGAGGAACCTCAATGGTTCCTCCCCCAGGGCAGCAGCCTGGCATCCACACCCTGCCACTTCTCAGCTGAGAGACCCTTCGTTCCTCCTTTTTTCTGCATCACTCTCCAACAACCTGAGTTAAGGGCCTCTGGGTGCAGCTGCGGGATGATGTCTCCAGCACCACCTTTTCATAGTGGCAGGTTAAGGACACACTGGGTAAAAGTGAGGGCATCATGATTGTGTTCAGAAACAAATAAATGTCCTGTTGATCATCCCTAAAAGTGTCTTCCACTGATAAAAATAACCAGTAGGGGGAAAGCACCACAGGAGTCTGAAACAGCCCAGGCAAGGCACCAAGTAAGCCAGTTGCTGTTCACTGAGCACCTACTGCCTGCTGGGTACAGTTCTAGACTGGCGATGGCCCTATGAATTAAACAGAAAGCAGAGCATCTGTTCTCATAGAACTTGCACCTCAGTAACAGGAGAGGGATCAAACATGTAAACAAAGGTAGAGAAGCAGACAGCACTGGGCAAGGTGGTAAGAGAAGGCTTCTGTCAAGGCAGATGGGACCCAAGCTCTGAATCATGAGAGAGAGAAAGAGACACATTTGGGGAACAATTCACAAGCAGAAGGAATGCAAATGCAAAGGCACAGTGGCAGCAGTAAACTTGCATGATAGTGAGACCAAAAAAACAGGTCTAGTAAGTGATGAAGAGAGGCTAGGAGGCTGGGCAGGTGGGAAGAGGCCAGATCTTGTAGGTTCTTGGACCACAGAATGTAGCTGATGTGGAATTCTAATTACAGAGCAAGCCATGGAAGAATCTGACTAGGAAACAATATGCTCTGACTTGTGCTTTGGAAAAACCCATCTGGCTGCTGAGGGCATCTGGGCCAGAACTGAACAAATGTGCAAGCCAGAGGCAATTGCAAGCAGCCAGGTCAGAGACTGCGGCAGCCCAGCCCAGGATAGGACAGACACAGAGGCACAAAGAGGTCAGAGGGCGATCTATCTGGAGATAGCTGGTATGTTGGGTATAAAGGGTGACTCCCTGGGTTTCCTGAGCACCTTGAGGACAATGACCATTTGCCAAGGTTGGAGTCCAGAGAGGGAATGGCTAGAGGAAACTCACCGGGCTGTGCCTCCTGCGAGTCATCCTGTAGTGACCATGTGGGTTGGGCAGTTGGGTGCTGTTGAGGGAATGTAGGACAGAAACTGAAGGGTGAGGATTGGCTAGAAATGGAAAGCAATGAAGAGTTGAGGACCAGAGCTCAGGAAATGTGGGCTCCTGTGGGCAGCAAGGCTGAGAACTGCCATGACTATCAGCAGTGAGTAAGTGACCCATTCTGCCTGGAAAGGGTGGCTAGCCACAGAGCTACAGAATGCAACCCTCCCTTCTCCTGTATGCACAGGTCACCGCTGAGTGTGTAAGTGCCTCGGCTGTTAGCAGGCACCTGGAGAGAACTAGGGTGTCATTTGGTAGCCTTCAGGAGTTTGGACACCCGTGGGCAGTGTCAGAACCAACAAAAGGGAAACAAGAGGACTTGAGGCAAAACCCGCTGACTTCAACCCTTAGGCTGTCAGACTCAGCCCGTGGAAATGCTGAAGGGCCTCCCTCCTCCCTTCCCCACCCCTTCCCTGTCTGAGCTCCCCGTGCCCGCGTCCCTTCCTCTACCCTTTCCCCATTGCCTGGCTGGCTCCTGCTCTGCCCTAGAGTCCACAGTGCAATCTTACTGTCCAGGAGGGCTCTTGACCTCCAGCTGCTATCCAGTCAGGTGGCCCCTTACAGGAGGGCAGTGGCTGCATCTGTCTAGACCGACAGGATGTGTGCAGGACAGCAGCGAGCAGCAGGTGCCTGGCCAGGAACTGTTGACCTGTGCTTCCTGAGGCACTGTTGTCAGGGTTGTGGGCACAGTCTCTGTGTGGGGCTGTCAGCCCACACTGAGTTTAGCTGCTGACTGAGGCCAGTGTCCTGCCAGTGTCATCCCAGCATCACAACACACCACTGTACTTTTGCACTCATATTGACTCCTTGTAATGGAAAAAGGGTACAAGTTCAATGCAGAAGACTTACACCATGTGAACACCACCTAGTTCCGGCCTGAAGCTTCTCAGGCCTCACTTCCTCATCTGTAAGTTGGGTATCAGGAATTCTCTCATAAGAGGATTAAATGTGCTCATGTTAGCAAAGCCACCCTGTGTTGTTCATGAGACACAGTTGAAATGACCTACATCTTCTGTAGTCATCCCCCTGAAATACAAAATGCTTGAATGAAATACGGTATCAGGGCAGGGACAACCCCAACACTGTCTCACTGCAAAGGACCAAAATACACTGTGGCTGGGGAAAATGGGGCTTAGGGTGAGAGAATCAGCTTTTCCTTTTTGAGGCATTGTTGGCTATTTTGAAGAATGAGTCACATACAGCACAGGCATTTCATTGGATGCAAAGGAAGTTCTGAAAGAAAAAACTTGTAGTGGACAAACTGTGTTTTATTTATTGTTCCTCACACACTTGGACGTTGATGTTTTGCTACAACTCCATGCTTCCACCCAAATGTAAACTCCCCAGTCGAGGGGCTGATAATATTCCAGGCCTGAGATCTCCCAGCCTCCTCCAAGGGCTTCAGGTCTCTGCTGGTCCATATCATATCCTGCTCTCCTATTGCCCAGCAGCAGAGGCAACTGAGGTCTCAAGAAGAAACTTACAGTAACAAACTGAAAGAAAAGAAAGGCAGGAAGACTGTACTTAGCTTAAAAACAAGCAAACTTGCTAGGGACTGAGGTTCCATTGCAGGCCTGGAAGAGAGCACCTTCCACTGCACAGGTCCCCTTGTCCACAGTGTGTCATGTAGCCAGTGTCCCTGTGGGAAAAGATAGAACTAGACGGCCTTTGTTTCTTTTCATTAAATATTTATCAAGCACCTGTTGTGTGCCAAGAAAAGTGCCGGCTTAGGGCCTCCAGGCTGAGCAGCATGAGGGACACCGTCGGCATTAAGTGCAGTGTGGGCACACCTGTTGGGGCTGGGCAGTATGGCCTGCCCTCTGCTCCCTGTGCCTCTGTTCCACACTACACAGGCCACCCAGCACCTCCAGACAGGTCTCTGTGTTTGTCCTGCCTCTTCCACTCACTTGATCCCAGTATCCCCAGCCTATCCCGTTGCAGCAACCTATGCTGCGGTGAGCCCAGCACATACAGCCACCACTCTGGTATTTTACACTGGCTGCTTCCTCCTCCTCCACCAATGTGCTAGCAAGATCTCGCCTGATGGATGCTTCTTCCTCCTCTACCACTCTCAGCACAAGCCAAAACCCTTGCTTCCACCTGCAGACCCCTTCCCCCTACAGATGCAGCATTTCCTCTGTCTCATTCTCCCACTTTATTTCCCACAGAGCATGGAAAACCCACTGCAGTGATCTGTGCCAGCTGGTACTCATCTCCCTGTTCACTGTGTTCCCCAGAGCCATCCCTGGGAGTGAGGACTCTTTCATCCTGCCTCTTCCTGGGCCCATGGTACAGGCATGTAACAGGTGCACTGCGGTTGTGGAAGGGAAAGTAGAGCCTCCCTCCAAACCATAACAGACAGGCTGGTGACTATCAGCCTGGGGACTGATCCAGGAATCGAGAGCCTCTTCCCACTGTCAGCCCTGCTCGTGCACAACTACCTCTGCAGCAGCTCAGGCCAACACTGTGTACCTTAGGCCCCGAGAAACCCCCAACCTCAAAATTCAGGATTTCTCCCTGGACCTGGCTGCCACACAATGCTGCTTTGGAACAGCGAAGGTATTTTTAAATGTTCTCACAAGTGCCAAAGTGTGTCTTGTTAAAAATAAGGTCCGTGTTCGTTGAAATGCTGCTCAGGTTCATCACACTGCTGCAGTGTTTAAATTAACCACACTGTGCACCCAGAGAATTCTGAACAGCATGTAAATCATTTGAAGAAAAAAGTTGGGAGCTGATATTTGCTGAAGTTGGATCTTGTTTGTGTTCTATGTTTATCTAACAAGCCATGCTCCATACTTAACTCTGTGCCAGGCACTGCTTGATGTGCTTTGCAAACACCAATGCCTTTAGCCCTCATGCACACCCATAGCTTTCCCCCTTTTACAGTAGAGGAAGCTGAGTCGCTGTGAGAGTGAAACCACTTGGCTGAGTTTAGATGGCTGGGGCCTTGTGGGAGTTACTGCCTGCTTAGAACCTGCCTTGTCCATGGGGAGTTTGCGATTCCTGCCAATACCTAGAGAGGAATTTCAGGCTGCATTTCCCTAGTCTCAGCCTGTGCACTTGCCAGACTTTGGGGATCTAGCAGATGAATTGCCCACAGATGTCACTTTCAGAGTGTTTTGTGGTTCCTATTGTGGCAGGCTAGAAGAACAAGAGAGGTGAAAAGCAGACAAGGACACCATAATTTTTAAATTGGACTTTTAAAAACCTACAGTTTCAAACACAAAGTTATCCAAGGCTGCAATGAAGGCTCGCTTCAGGAGACTCCAGAAGCATTACTTAGGGTCTTGAAGATACAGTGACCCTGTAAGCTGTGGCCTCCATGCTTTTCACCTGTAAACTGAGCCTGCACTTTGTCCCTGCAGACCTCTGTCCTCAAGGAAGCAGCCCTAATCTCCAAGCCACAGACACAGGCAGGTGGTTTGCACTCTAACCTAGCCCACCAGCGAGCAGCGTGACGGCAGTGAGATCACCCTGGGACTCCCATCTCGAAGGCACCCTTGGACCGATGAACACCCCAGCCCCGGGGTGTGATGCACCTCCCTGAGTGTGGACGTCACTTGTGCCCAATCAGCATTTCTAATGCCTCTCACTGATGTGTCCTGAGTGGGCTCTATGGATCTGTGACCTACCCCGTGAGTGGCTGAGTGGAGGCCCCCAAGTCCTCCTGAGGCCTTCCTTGGACCTCATCAGGTACAGCCATCCCCTGGCTGGCTTGTGCCCTGGTCCTGTCCCAAAGATGTGGCCCACCCTTCTGGCTACCTCTCCTCTCCCATGGTGAGTCAGCTCAGACTCTGCCTGCTGAAGCCCTCTGTCTCCATTTACTGAGTCTTCACCACTCCCCTTGTACTTGAAATATCTGCTGCAACACACAAACTGGTCTTATATCTGCAGTTAGACTGCTCTGGAATACAGGAACATGATCATTGTGGATTCAAATCCCTGCCCATTGCATAATCTTGGGCAAGTCCCAACAACTCTGGGCTTCAGTTTCCACATCCATAAAGTGGGTATCATAATAGTGGCCAAACTCCTATAAAGATATTGTGAAGATGTAAGAAAAATATGTGCACAACCTAATAATCTGAATTTAGTCCAGGGCAGAGGTCAACATATTTTTCTGTAAAGACCCATGTCAGTAAAATCTTAGGTGTTGCAGTTTTGATAAGTTGTATTGCCATGATTCCAGTCTGGTCTTTTATGTGAATACAGCCATAGATGCACAGAAATGAATGAGTGTGGCAGTGTTCAAATAGAAGTATTTGCAAAAACAGATGGCAGCTTGGATTGGAGGAGGAAAACAGGCTTGAGGGTGAGAAGAGAGCAAAAGAGAGGCTAATGGCTCCCTGGTGTCCCGCAGCAGGAAGCATCCTCTGGCTCAAAGCAGCCCAAGATGCCCATTGCCAGCAGAGGGCTGAGGGCCCTGTGCACTCTGCCCTGCCAATGCAGGACCCTGGGCTGTGACCACTGGCAGCTGGGCTCAGCTTGTCCTCTCTACCAGAGCCACTCAGTGGACTATGAGTACCCCAGGGCATCTGACCCCCAATCCCCAGCAGTGGTCCCCACTTCCTCCAGCTCCTTGAGTAACCCCACTACTCTTGTGTGAAAGCCTAGGTAAGGGTGGCCTGGGTGCAGGCAGTTGCTGACCTCCATGCCACCCTAGGCTGGCCACATGGGTGACACAGTCTCCAGGAGCTAGGAGACGCCTATTTCCCAGAGCACCTGAAAGAATGTGAGGTTCCTCCCTGGCTAGACTCTGACTTCTCCACAGCAGTGCTTGGTGGGGCCCAGGAGCAGGACCCCAGCTCTCATCCTGCTGCTTTCAGAGTGCCCAATCCACAGAGAAGCCCCTGCCAACTACCTTTCTCTCACTGAGTAAAGCAAATACACTCAATCCCCTATAGGGAGAATTGCTGTTTCCAAGTGTATAAGCCTAATTCAGATCAGTTTTAGTAGATTGCCAGCTCCCCAAGAGGCCCATGGTCCCTGCTCCAGCTGCCCTCACCTCCCCAGCCTAGAAGCAACTGCTGCTGTGGCTCTTATGACCACACTGCTGTTGGCCTACTCTTGGACCTCACAGATCCAAGCCACACAGGATCTGCATGCCTGACTTCTGTGGAGTTTATCCATGTGACTATGGATATCAGTGGTCCATTCTTTTTCAGGAATGTGTACTATTTCACTGTATGACTACATCACAATTGTTCATCTGTCCTGTAGGTAGACATCAAAGTTGTTTCCCAGCCAAATTATTGTGAGACTTTATGTGTATGCAAGTCTTTGTGTGCACACTATATTTTCATTTGTCTTAATTGATGTAGGATAGGTGTAAGTTTAGTTCTTCTCCAAACTGCCAAAATCTTTTATCAACACACTCATTCATTTCACATTGTCACCACCAGTGTGGGAGAAATCCCGTATATATCCTTACCAGTACTTAACAAAGTCACTCATTTTAATTTTAACCACTCTGGTAAGTATGCAATCATATCTACTTCATGGAAGCAGAAACAGCAAGCCTTCATATTGCTTCTGATCATAAGCAGACTCATCCCTGAGAGATTCTGGGTCCTGGGAGGTCAGAGCAGATGGACTCTAGTGTTCCAAACATAGCAGATGGTTGAACACCACCCTCACTGGCAGTGTTGGATGAGGCTCCAGGTCCAGGGGCTTGCAGCAAGGGGCCTATCCTCCCACAGCAATGCCTAACCCCTCTGCATCCCCAGGAAGATCAACATGACCTTGGCCCCCATACAAAGCCAAATGTGCTTGTGTGGCTCTGCTCACAGACATGGGACCTTGCAATGGTTGCTCTGGCTGAACTCAGAGTTAAGCTACACCTCAGCCCACACTAACTGGGCAGGAAGGTAGAGCCCATGAGCTTTAAGCCCAGATGATTAGAGAAGTTGCCCATGCCTGGCAACATGTTCTGCCAAGCTGAGCAAATGCCTTATCCCTGTCTACCTACAGATCAGCACCATCTACATGGGCAAGGCAGTGGCCTCTTGGCAGGCTGGGACACTGTCCACAGATCTGAGTGTGAGACCTGGCTGCATCCACAGTGAGCTGCAGGCCCTGGGTGAGGTCTCAGCTCCCACATCTGTGAATAGAACACATAAGAATCCCTGCAGCTTAAGTCATCATGCAGAGGAAATGAGATGGTGTGCACCCCATGCTCACTGCAGGCAGCACATGCCTGAGTGTAGGGACAAACTCTGAGTTCCCTACTATGTCTGCAGTCAAACACAGAGGCCCCTGAGACAGGTTAGTCTGTTTTCCAAAGTCAGATTCTCCCTCCAACTATCAGCCCCACTCTAGGTTATCCTCGATAGCTGTTGACTTGGGCAAATCTCCAAACCAGGGCCTCCGATAACAGAGCCTCTATTCAGCCCACCTCCTCCAGAGGCAGCAGCAACACAGGGTGCCAGCCAGGCAGTCCAGGGGAGACTCTGACTGTATGCCAGGAACAAGGGCTTCTGTACCTTT
Source organism: Hydrochoerus hydrochaeris (assembly GCA_004027455.1). Lineage (NCBI taxonomy): Eukaryota > Metazoa > Chordata > Mammalia > Rodentia > Hydrochaeridae > Hydrochoerus > Hydrochoerus hydrochaeris. Next base: position 31,876 of record PVLA01004541.1, on the reverse strand, counting down.
CTCAGCCTCCCTACCTTAGCCCCCATCGGGCCTTTACAACCACCAGCCAAACCTCCTGAGTCTTTCTCTACTCACCCCTCCCTGTTTAAGAACCTTCTACAGCTACCCTTGCCTCTGTGGAGACTCGCTATGCACACAAAGACCCAACACAACTCCTGACAGCCCTGCTCCTCCCTTCACCCCTGCCCCCTCACCACCTCACCCCTGCAGCCTAACCAGCTGGGAAACCTGCTCCCCAGAATTCTCCCTGAGCTCGTCTGCTCCAGCTCTTCTACTGCAGCCCGCCTTCCTCCGCTGTAGTTCCTGCCAAGCCCCATCCCTGGCCCTCACTTCCCCCATGTCCACACCATCTGCCTCTGGCTTTCACGCATGTATACACATGGCCACCATTGGTTCTGATGTGTGCCCATGGCACATGCATGTGCATTCTGGTTCCATTCTGCCCACTGTAAAGTTAACCCTTTCGTGGCTAAGGAATCATGCTCGATGCTTTTCCTGGTGACCTTGTATGGTCTTTATTTCACCTCCGCTCTGGGTGCCCTGATAAGGTGCCCAAACCTAAGGGGAAGTGATTGGCGAGCCTCACCCCATCCATCCCCATACTTGAGTTCTTCCCACAGAGGAGTTTCTGTTGGCAGCCAAGACAGATGGCTTGGGCAGGGCCTCACTGATAGGAAGGGACCTGTTGTGTTGTAACACTCTGGGCCCTGAGAAGATCTTGGAGATGGGCCACCCACACCCTCTGTGGGGACAGACAGGCCCCAGGAACCTGCCTTTGAGTCTCCTCTCCCCTTAAGGGTTCCCACCCCATAAATCCTTCCTGTGTCCCTAAGTTTCTCATCTCCCCGTGACTCACTCTTACCTCCCTGCTCTAAGAGAGCTTTTATGTTTTCAGTTAATATGATAAGCTGTGCCAGGTTCTGTTCACTTGTGACCTAATTTATTTGTAAAAACATTAAAAGTAGACATTAGTATTTCAAAATACCTACATTTTACAAGCCACGTATATGTACAGAAACCTAAAGAAAAATTAGGCTTAGGAAAACTAAGAGCATGATAACCACCGAGATCTACCAGGGGAGGTCATGTTATCTAGACCTTGATGGAAGGACAGGATAGAGTGAAGGTCAGCAGAATCGTAAGACAGCGGGAGAAGAGCCACGAGTCCAGTGTGCTCTGAGAATGCCAGCAGAGGACTGGGTGATTGATCCTGCTTCAGGGAAGCTCATCAGCACGCAAAGAGATACCCGAGGCCAGTGCCACCAGCCTTCCAGGCAGTGAGCCCCTCCAGTGAGCTCCACCCTGCAGCGTCCCACCCAGCTGTCCAGTGGTTCTCCTGGAAATGGAATTAGATCTCCAGGCCTCGCAGCTGTCTATTCCCCTGTCTGAGGAAAGCAGGAACCAAAACAGGAAAAAAGAAATCAAAGGAAAATAGAGATGATATGGGAAGTAGAAGAAAGTGTAATTCAAAGGGATAAAATAATGCTTGCAGCACACAGCGAGCAATAAATGGACCCTTGGGAGAAAAAAAGAACTCTTGAAAACAAATTTTTAGAGTAGCAGAAATGAATGCTTTGGGATGATTTATAATGGAAACAGGCAGAATTTGGTTCCCAAATGGACTTTTGGGGAAGCAATGGTTTGAGAGTAGAAGAGACCTTTGGTTTATAAATAAGAAGGGTCAGGCAGAAACCTTATTTTTGAAACAGACAGTATACAGAGGAGAGCCAGTTGAAGAAAGCTAACCATAAACCCACTTTAGAGGACTTGTGTTGGAGGGGCTCCAGGACACCTGGGAGGAACAGCCCATTAGGATGGAGACCCACCAGCAAGGTGGTGACAGCAGAGACCTGCTCCGAGTTTGCAGCCGCTGCCCACCAGCCACCTCATCCCCACCAGCTCTTGTGTAGTGTGGTCTGCAACCAGCCCTCCAGGAGCCTAAGTGTGGCCTCCCAAGCCTGGGCGGGGATGAGGATGTGCGTTTCAACAAGCTCTCGAGGGAGTTTGACATGGCCCCAAGTGTGAGACCACTGGCCCCAGGAGCAGGTAGTGGACAAGGAGAAACTGAGCCCATAGTCAAGGATTAAGGGAATGAACAGGAAGCAGAGGTGAGTTTAAGCCTGAAGGGATAATCTGGTGTAGCAAGCTCTGCCATCTGAGTGTGGTAAAATTATTACTAATTCCAAAATAGCAGTAGCTGTTCGATATTCAGCAGCAAAATCACAGATTCAGGAAGCAATTAACATTCAATAAATTATTCACTGATTACTAATGTGTAGCAGTAATCAAATTGGCCTTTTAATATGTTTTTTTTTCTTTTAATTAGTCCTTCCTGTCGAATACTAACGTACAGACTTCAGGTAGAATGTATTTGGTTTGATATTAAAAGGAAGGAAGTGGGGGGGTCCAATATTTGACCTCATTGCCACCCTGTCAAAGGCACCCCAGACAGAAACCACTCTGAGCTAATTAGTGTCTTGCCCACATTGTTTGAGATTTTCCCAGAGTCCCTAAACCCCGTCTGCAGGGGCCAGAGGCTCCATTGCCAGTACTTAGCTGCAGCCCTGTGGTGCCCTATCTGTGTAGACTAGACGGAGCACTGGCTTAGGAGCCAGGTGCTCAGCTGCCAGTTTGAGACCTGCCACACGGTGACGAGGCAGACTTGCCTTACCTCTCTGCTCCTCCATTTCCCACAGTGGGGGATGAAACTACACTCTGCCAAGGAGCCTTTTAACTCAGGTACTGTTCTCCCTTTACTCTCCACGCAAATGCCCCTCACATAAGACCCATTCACTCACAAGACTTAAATGATCACTCCTTTCAGGGCGGCTGGAGTATGAGAGCTCAGCATACTCCGCCAAACTCCTGATAACTGCTAACATTGGTCAGAACACTTACAAGAGGCCCTGTAGTGTCATTGTTTTTAAAGTTATGGTAAAAGATACATACTCTGAAATTTCCCACTTTGGTCATTTCTAAGTGGCAGTAAATACATTGATGTCACCGTGCAACCATCACCACTCACTGTCTCCCTAACGTTTTCTTGTCGAAGAGCCTCTGTGGGTTGCGTGTGAGGGGCCTCCCTAGAACTCCAGGAGGTGGGCTTGGCTGTTGCTGAGTATCAGTTAACCACAGCCACGCCGATGGGCACTAATATTGCAATCAAAGACCTTCAGTGGGGCCTGAAACTTCAGCGGAGGGGGGTCAGGAGGCCTGGGCTGGGTCAACCAGGCCTCCTGTCTCTGAGCTGGCCGGGGTAAGTCTTTTGTGGTGGTGGCAGAAGACAGGAAGGTGGAAGCCTCAAAGCCTCTGAGGTCTAGCTTCCACCCTGCACCCTGGTTCTCATGGCCCATGAAAATACAAGGGTGGGAAAGACTGCAAAGGCACTTAGCAAAGCATGAACTCAGGAAAAGCTCGAGAGTGGGGGTCAATCATGGGATACTCCAGAGCAATTAATACTCCTACCTCACAAGACTGTTGAGAAGATTAGCTAAAATGCCACAGGAAGTTACGTCGGGTGGTGCTGGGAGCTGAAGAAGAGCCAGGAATGCTCACTTCCTTTAGGTGAGGTATATCCAGGGTGCACTTCAATGAAGGAGTCCCTGCCTTCTCCCATGGGGATGTCAGCTTTCTTGAATAGTTCATGAGCCCTCCCAAAGCTTTCAGCTTGGCATTCAATGCCTCTGGGAGCCAAGCTTGAATGGCATGGCTGAGCTTTTCTGGCTGTCCTTTCTGTCCAGGGCCCAGTTTTCACTAGACTCTTGTCCCCACACCTGCACCTTGCTTTGCTTGCCTCACACAGACTCTACTCCAGGGCCCTCCTCCAGCAAATCAGTCACCAGAGATACTAGGCACAGCGCTGCTTCCTGACCTTAGGTCACAGCTCATGGAATGTGAGGTCATGAGTCACTTCACCCAGGTAGATGACCACAGGGCCATCCTCCCACCCCAGGCAAGAGCCTGCCCCAGCTTCTGCCCACCTGTGAAGCTGGAGAATCCCAAAGCAATGACATTGGCCTGTGGGCAGCAAGTCCATCTTGGGAATGTTCTCACTTGTTTACCTGGGGTGCCTTAACCTGGATTTCTGAGTAAGGAAACTTCTAGAACATCTTCTCTCTTCCCTTCTTAGTAAGGTCCAGAATGGACTCTTGGGCCCACAGAAATGCAGAACAATTTCTCTCTTCTCCTTTATGACCTGGTAAAGGTAGAAAACTGAACTTGGTCAGTTTATTGACTTAGAATTTTATATTATACTCGGTGTTCTATATGTACTTCCATGGTGACAGAGGATTTATCTTCATTAAGGTTGGAGAGCAGAGCCTTCAAGTGGACAAGTGGGCCTCTCCAGCCATGGTATGTGAAGGGCCTTTGGAGTTCAGTCAAGATGGCAGGATGTGGAGGGGCTAGAAGTCAGGGGATGCAAGTCTGTCCCTGGAGGGCGGAAAGCCTTGCCTCTGGGCCAGTGAGCCTGGGCTGGACTCCAGTGAGACTGATTCATGCCAGCTCATTGCCCAATGCTCCAGGGGGCTTCCATGTCACTATCTTCACTGAGAAGACAGCCTTGATGTACAGATAATGTGACCAGAGAAAGTGAGGGATTTATAAACTAAACTCTGCCTTATTATAAGGAATATGGGTTGAGATATTTCACAACTGTCTCACTGTCAGCTGCAATAAGTAAGGTCTATTGTAGCTCCCACCCAGCCTCCTGGAAGACACTGGTTTCTTAAAAGTCACAATGACTTCTGGCTGGGAAGACCTTTGTGATGTGATTTGAGCTCCACTGCTGAAAACTTCCCCACTCACCAAATAGCTTCTGCCTGCAATTATACCATTCACACTTCTGTCATGGAGACATAAAATAACAGAATGCATCTAGCATCAGAACCCATCTAGTTCAGTGTCTTAGCTCAGAGTTATCTTGAGAAATGCTTGATGCTTGAAGGATCCCTCATTTTAAAGTAAGTGGTATAACTGGGGTTAGAGCCCAGGTGATACGATCCTCAGTCAGCCGTAACCTTGATACCAGAGCACCTCAAACTTCTGTGTATATCTGAGGCTCCTGCAGATTCTTTTAGAAGCACAACTTCTTCACCAGTGTACCTGGAATGCTGCACCTCTGAAAAGCAGCCTCGTTCAAACATCATGGCCTCTGGTTGGGTAAGTAGCCCCACTGTGGAGATAAGAAAATGGGTGCATAATATTAGGCAATGCAATACATAAAACAAAAACCCCACACAATGAGCTTTCTCTCTATGGAAGTTGGGCAGACTAACCCCTTCCTGGGAGGCCCTCATGTGCTCACGAAACACACTTCTAGGCAAGGGACCATGAAGCACTGCATCTCCAGCATTTTAGGCTGCAAATAGCAGAGCTTGACCCTCAGTGATTTAGGCAGAAAAGAAATTTCAAAAAACCCAGGAGGCTGCACAGGAACATTTGATGTGTACTATATCAGGGCCACTTGACCAGGATCAAGGCCTCAAACTCCATGGCAGATCCCACACATAGCAGACCAGTCTGCCCCCACTCACCATTCATTCACACTTGCTGGTGCCTGAGCCCCAGTCTGGGGTGATGTGGAGCCCAGGGATCAGCCTCTTGTATAGAGAGATGACAGCTCCCACATGGAGGCTTTGGTTCAGCCTCCATGTGTCCAGAGTAAATAACAGGTGTCGTAGGGACATTGTGGTGGCCACTCTGGACTGTCAGTATCCTTCTCACGTCCAGGGAACCCATCAACCTGGTGCCTGCTGCATACCAGGTTAGTTTCCCAACTCAATTTTCTCCCTTTCCCCTCCAGCAAGTTCTCCAAAGTCTCTGGTTTGACCAGGTGTCCCAACCTGTGACTAGAAAATAGCATCAGCAGGTGCAGGCCAGCTCAGGGGCAGCTTCTTTAGTCGAGGGCTGACTCAACCTTGACCTACTGACCCTCCTCAGGTCCCTTCAACTCCACTGTCACCCAAAGCACTGGACTAGGCCCCTCCAGCCAGACACTGCAGAGTTCCACATGGTGGGGCTCACCAGTCTCGCTGGAATTTGCTTGCTTTCATCATTGCAATTCCATCTTTAACTTTGCCTTAAGGAATTGGTCTATGACATCTGAGTTTTCATTCTAATTATGTATTATTTCTGCTAGTTCATAAAAATAATTCACAACTCCCGAGATAAGAAAAAAACTACTTCTCAGGGTGCTACCCAGAAGCATTTGTGCCCCTCTTTGGGAGAAGCAAAGAGTTGGCTCTATCATAGTCACTTTCTTCACCACTGGGACACAATATCTGACACTCAGAATTTAGGAAGGAGAAGTTTAGTTTTGGCTCATAGTGTGTAGGAGTTCTAGTCCCTAATTCACTGGCTCCAGGGCAGGACTGTGTGGTAGAGGGACCTGGCAGAAAAAAGTTGCTCACAGAACAGCATCCCAGAAGCAGAGAGGCAGGCAAGGAAAAATGAGAGCAGGAAGAGCCTTCCAGGCACACCCTTAGTGACTTGCCTCTTAGGAGCAGTCCTCACATCCTAGTAACTAGTGAGCCATAACCCCTGCATACCCCAATCACCCCCAAGCCCCACCTATGAGTGCAGAGACCCCTCGGGGGATATCTACATATAAAGTGTAAGAGCTCCGAATCCTGTCCTCACCTGGGACCTGGAGCAAATCACCTCACCTTTGCCATGGTCTGCTTTGGTGTCCACCTGCAAATAAGGTTAATTCTTCTAAGCGGGGATGTGAGTGGGGAGGAGTTCCTGTTAAAACATATCACCTGTGTAGCCAGGACAGTGTCTTTCATATCCTAGGTACTCAATAAAGAGTAGCTATTGCTTTCCTGGTTTGCACTATCTGCACTACTACTCAGAGGTTAAATGTGGGCTTTGGAGACACATTAAGGTCTTGACACTTGGGTCTGATATTCCTCACACTATAAAGTTGGGTAACTCATGTCATGTCACCTCTCTGAGCCTCAGTCTCCTTCTCCGTAAAAAAAAGGACAGTGATACTTCATCAGAGAGCTAATGGGAGGCTTAGTCGTGTTGGGTAAGACATTGGCAACAGCCCCAGGGACAGACGTTATGTTCAATATGATGGTATTTTCCAGGTATTGGCAAATCTATGTTCTTTCTTTTTCCCCAGCATTGGTCAGTAGGTTTTAATTTTTTCTGTCTATTGTTCAAACAAAAGCCAGCCAGGAAAAGTATACAATGAGACCTGCCTTAGGGCCAGAATTGCATACTGAGTGGTGGAAACCATGCAGGAGGAGGAGTTTCTGCTGGAACAAATGGTTGGGAGGGGGAGCACTTTACAAAAATTGTTTACACAGTGACTGAGGCATTTGCCTGCTCTTATTGGAGTTACTACGTGAACCAAAAGCCTCACTCCCCAGAGGACATTTCTAAAGCAATTGGAGCCTAAAATAGCCCTTGGCAGGCTGACCATTCAAGGCTGGAATTGAGGAGTGGGAAGCACGCTTCCCCCTCTGAGCTCCAGCACCTGGCCCTAGGTCTCTTTACAACTCTGAAAACACTGAGGTGCTCAGGCACAGTGAAGGCTGCCTCTGGGTGAGTGGCAGTGCTGCTCTCAAGCTGCTGGGCCTGCAGTATTGTGCTCAGGCCTAGGACTCGAGCTCCCCTGAGCGAGACAGGCTTTCATCCTGATTCTCCATGCTCTGCTGAGGGATGTAGACTGTCTCTCAACCTTCCTCAGAAGGCTGCCTTGCTGCCACCCTCATCCAACTGCCTCTTTCATTCCACTGGCCAGCAAGTGCAATTTGATCCTTCACCCACCCTTGCCTTGAGCCCAAGAGCCACTCATTTCTCCTGAGCACCTCTTGGCTACAACACAGCCCCCACCTGTCTTGGTTACTTTTCTCATTGCTGAGACAAATGCCCAATGCCCAAAATTAAAGGAGGAAAGATTTCTTTAACCCACAGTTCATAGGGGTTTCACTCCAAGGCAGAATGGCACGGCAGACAGGCACCACAGGGGAGACAGTCCATAGCATGGCCAGTGGGAGACAGTGAAGCAACAAGCAGCAGCAAAGAAGAGGAAGCAGCAACAGAAACCATGGGCCGCTTTTACTCCTTCCAGGCCACCCACCTTTTGGGTGGTGCCACCCACACCCAGGGTGGGCCTTTGCATCATCCACACCCAGAACTATGCTAAACCAATCAGTGCACTGTAGAGTGACACCTCAGTTCATGGACTGTTTTATTTGGTTCCCAAACAGGAACATTTGGAAAAATTTTGTTTTTGTTTATAAACTGTGTTGGATGACAAATATAGCCATGGTCATCTTTCCCACACAAACAAGAATGTGACCATCTTTTCCTGAATCATAGAGCAAATTAAATTCATGAGCCAAGGTACCAATGTAATCACACATCATAAATCCCAGTACCACATATCCTAGATCCATGAGGCTTTGGGGACATCTAGACACAGCCATCTTATTACTTTTATGAAGCTCACACGCTGCTTCCATCACTACTTCCCATGCCCCAGCCCAGCATCCATTCTTCATGTTCCATAATTACTGAACAAAAATCATGACACTGGGCATATCTCACATACACTGAGGGCTTGTGGTAGAGGAAGCACCTCTGAGAAATGCTTTACATGAATGTTTTCATGAAAATCCCACAGCCACCTAGGAAAGCAATTTCTGAGAACATCTCCATCTTACAGATGAGGAAACTGTGAATCAGAGAAGTCATGCATCTCAGCCAAAACCACACAGCAGCTAAGTGGGGTATGTGGGTTGGAGAGCCAGGCCAGCAGGATCCTCAGCCCTCTCCACCTCTGTCTCTCCTAGGAACAGAGTCCAAGATTAGGATTAACAAGCCCAGGTTTGACTTGACCACCTCCTGACAGGGCAGAAATTAGGCTTCCCCAGTTGAGGATTTTGGAAAGTGAGACAGGGGTTCTGTCTGACTTCCCCAGGCTGAGACTCTGTTTGCAAATTCACCTCTGCTAGAGTGAGTGGCCTCCTGACCTCCAGCAGCACACTTTGTCTTTCAGTGGATTTTGATTAGCTATGACTGGGATGAAGACCCAGGCTAGGAAAGGGACTGGACAGGAGAGACAGCACTGGAGGAGGGGCCTGGCCTGGCTGGCACTGGTGCCACACCCTGCTGGGGTAGGGTGTGTGTTGTGGATTGTGACAGTAGCCACAATGCAAGGACCAAGCATGTTGTCACCCTCGCACTGTGCAGAGCTGCAGACTTCTGGGCTGAGCATCTCATCAGACATGGGCATCAGTGGAAGCTCTGTGCACATATAGCTGAGCCTAGGACCTGGCTGGTAAATCTTACCTGCTAATTATCATGCCTGCTAGTAGACCTTGGATTTCTAGGAATACTACTGTCAAGGAAATTGCTGGAAAACTGTGTTTCATTTTTTCTAGAATTTCACCAAAACCATCCCTGTTTTTAAAACTCCATGCCAGCAGCATCACCAGTGGTGCTTGGGCTGTGGCTGCGACAGCCCTGTCTGTGTTAGCAGTTGTCAGTGACTAAAGGAACATCTGCCAACAAATGCATATGGCCCTCACTTCAAATGCCAGACACAAAGAGAAGTCTGGCCATCCCCAACTGAACACTGCCTTCTTTTCAGTGTGAACCTGCTCCTTCAGGTAGGGGCCATCATCGGACCTCTTTGTCATACCTTCTAGTTTAGTTGTGGCCAGGCCTCAAGATGAAGAAATACAAATTTTGTTGTCATTAGAGACTTTCTTTTTATTTATCTTCTGTACTAAATTTGAAACATTATACGCAATGATCTTCATTGATGGGCTGTATAATCTGTGAATTTTCTTTCAAGACAGTAAAATGGGCTTTGGCCCCAACAGGATAAGAGCCCTAAGTAATAGTAGATGAAAATTTAGCCCTGCTTTGAATCCTGCCCCTGGTTGGCCGAGATCTCAGATGTGTGATCTTTCATTCCTGCCCCAGGCCTTGGAAGTCACTTATTTAGTTTGTTCCCTGGTGGGACAACAGTGGCTGTGGACAGGTGTTAGGATGGATAGACAGATGGACAAATGGGTGATGGACTGATGTGTTGGTGTATGTGGTAGCTGGAAGGAGGAATGGATGGAGGGTAGATGGGCAGATGGTTAGACACACAGATGGGAAGATAGAGAGGTAGATAGATGGGAAAGTGGGCAGGCGTGAAGACAGGTGAGTGGGTGGCTAGGTAGGAGGATGAATGGATGAATAAGGAAAGGAAAGCTGAGTGATGAGACACATAGCAGTCTACTCACAGCAGACTGGCTATTATTCTAGGCACCAGTATGGAGTAAGATCCTGAAAAGTTAACTAAACCTTTTGGGCTTCAGTTTCATCATCTATAAAGTAACATTGATAATATCTCCATCAAGGATGGATGTGAGAATTAGGTGAAATAACACATCAAAGTGTTTGTAGTGCCTGGCACATAGTCAACACTCAAAGCAAATTTCTGTGTCATCACTATCAGTTCAATAAAGAGAGGAGTTAAGCCACACACATGGATCCTTGAGTTACAACCGGCCATGTGTAGGAGCAACTTGGATTATGACTGGAGTTTTAGGTTTAATATACAATGTCTTGAGTTAGAACCTGAATGCCAGCCATTTATGCAGTTGTAAACAATGCCACAAAAGCATGTGTAAGCTTATGTAAGCCTCAGTTTGAACCCAGATCCCTGATGTTCCTGTAGAAGGGGCCTCTCCTTCCAGACAATACCAACCTTCCATTTCATCCTCCACTTCTGCAGGCCGAAGATGACAACTTGGATCTGAGTACAGGGTGAAATTGTTGTCTCTGGAAAACTAGGCACATTTTATAACTTTGTGGTGAATACAGTAAGAAAATTATTTGTGTTTCTGGTAAATTACACACATTATGTGATCCCTTTTATCATGAAAAGGTTAGTTAAGGATTGCTTCGGGAGGTTTGGAATGTATTGTGAATAATTCCATTTTTTCTTATGGGAAAAATAGTCTTGATTTACACCCAACTTGAGTTACAACCAGCCCTCTCAAACAAATTGAGTTGATAAGTCAAGGATCCACTAGGTAGTGGTTCATGCCTGTAATCCCAGTAGTCTGGGAAGCTAAGGCAAGAGGATCACAAATTGGAGTCTAGTCTGAGCAACTTAGTGACTTAATGAAATCCTGTCTCAAATAAAATATTAAAAATAGGACCGAAGACATAGCTCAGTGCAAAGGCACCAGGTTCAATTGCCAGTACTGGAAAAGAAGAAAAAGAATGGAGTTGTGTGGAGTCTGTATATACACAATAGAACAAAACTTAAAAGAAATGAACTCAGGAGTCATAGAAATAATGGTAGTAAAATAAAGTGGTAGCATGAGGAAAGTTAAATCACAGCATGAATGCTTCAAATTTGGTTTTGAGATTCCTGGCTGCCAAAGCAAAGAAGGAAACCTGGTTGATCATTCCTACACTGTGACTACAGCATGCCTTGTGCAAAAGTATCATATTCACGGCTGATACAGGTGAGTCCAGCCTTTTGGGTGCCTGGGAAACACCAAGTAAGCTGAACTGCACACAACACAGCTAATGAATACAAGAAACAAACTTCCTTTTTTTATATTTGCTATTATAACATTTAAAAAACAACAGGGCAAGGGGCTGCAGGCCACAGTGAGGGCACATCTGAATGGAGAATACTGGAATGGGTGTGCCATCGCTTAATCCCCATGGATCGGCATTCAAGTTCCTTCTAATTTTTCTGTTATAAATGATGTGACAGAGCATCTCCCTGTACCCATATGCTTGCCCAGTTCTTGATTATTTACTTAACACTACTGTCACTTCAATGGCCAAGTTGAGGCTGAAAAAGTCTTTATCCTGCTGGAGGGAACAGAGATGGGACAAGGTGAGGATCCTCCAGAGAGGCTGGGGTCTGGAGACCAAGTGGTACCAGAGCAAGGGCACAGGATGGCCTCAGAGAGTCACACACCACCCGGTGCTGCCTTTTCCCCAAGACCCAGCCAAAAACAGCTTGTGGACTAGGGAAGGAAACTGAAGGGACAACTTACCATGAGAACATGTCAAGGGTGAGATGAAGAATGGCAACTGCCCCCCAAGAGAGCTCCTGCCTGACTCCCCAGCCACAACCAGCTCCCCACCCCCACTATGCTGTACCCCTTCCTCCCGGCCCTCCTTCAGGCCCTCAGTGAGCACCCACCCGGACCTGGCTCAGAGGCTCTCCCCACCACGGTTCCCTCCACTCCACTCTGCCACAGAGGAATGGGACCCTCCCCAAATGTGGTGATCATCACTCCGGCTCTGAGTGCCCAAAGAACAGGGCTGTTGCCAACTCTGGAACAGAAGGAAGCATGTTGCAGAGACAAATGAGGCAGCATCTTCAGGAGGTATGGGCAGTCTTCCGTGGCCCTTTAGAAAACACCAAGTGGAGCGGTTAAATGTAGCAGTTTAATATCAGACTGTGTCCAAAGCCTGACTCTGCTCCTTGCTGCCGTGTGACTTGGGCAAATGATTTTACTGTTCTGAGTTTTACCTTTTCATCTGTGACATGGTGCAGGTCACACATGCTGACACACTGTGACCACTCCCATATGCAGGCATTGTAGGATTCACCTACCTAAATGTCGGGAGCTGCTATGCAGTTGTTGCTTCAGGAAATGATCTACCAGAGACAGGTGTCGTGTATTACGTGAGGCCAACAGGTTCTGATCAGAGGGCAGGAGGATCCTGGGTGATGCAGGACGGCTCTGGGTGACCTGGACATTTGCAATAAAGAAAGCAGGCCAGGAGCATTCCTGGTTGTTAGTGGTGTTAGTGCTGGTGGTGTGATGCTGGTGCTAGTCCTGGTAGCAGTACATTAGTATGTGTTAAGACCCTGGGGTGAGAATGGATTTTATGCTCTGGGGCACTGAGGGAAGGCCAAACATGCTAGAGCCTGGAGAGCAGGAGACAGTGCTGTGAAAAGAGAGCAGCTCTGCAAGGAAGAGCGGAGTTTTACCTTCACCTGGCTGCAGGACAGCATGGATTGAAGCTTCATGAGAGGATCCAGCTTCTAGAAGTCCCTTGCACTGGAGAGCAGGTTGTCAGGGCAGGAGTAGAGACCAGCTCACCTGGGATACCTGCATTCCTTCAAGCAAGCAGTGGCACAGCACTCATGACAGTGGTGGTGGAAGGGGTCCAATGTGGAATTTCTGGGTCCTGGCAATGGGCTGGGGATGTGGGAAGATGTGAGGCAGGTATCACTGAACAAGCACAGGTGGCAGTGGCACATCCTAGAGGTCAGAAGAACCAAGAGGAGCAAAATTATGAAAGGATGGGCTCCATTTTGGACCACTGGACATTCGAGGTGCGTTTCCGAAGAGCTTCTGACTGAGACCTGTGGGGTACTTCCTTGTTTTCCCAGTCACAGCAGAGGAATGTCAGTGAGGTGTGGATAGTTTCCTTGTTGCCCACTTTCTGGAGGCCAATTCCAGCCTGCCCTTGGAGATAGAGATTCCCACCTCGTCTGCCCAGGGGCACCTCATTATCCTGGGCACCACCTCCGTAGTTGTTCTCCCAGTCGCTCAGCAGCTGCTTCTGAGCTGTGCCCATCTCATTATGCCAGAGTTCCTACTCCTTTTTGTGGAAATTTAATTGCCTGCCAGACAGGGAAGCCTCTGAGCATTGTTCAGGTTTGGGAAGTCAGTTAAAGGCTCTGTGATTAAAGGCTGCGAGAGGCCTGTGTCCTCAACCCTGCATCTTCAATCAGAGTCATTTCTTTCTTCCCAAAACGGAAAACCAAATTGCTCAGCATGGAACCCTGAAAGGAAGAGTGGCGAGTGGTTCCCAACACCCACCTGTTGATGCACCCTTGAACCACCTTCCTCTGGAAAGGCCCCCTAGTGAGTGACACTAGTGCACAATCCTCTCTGGGCTCCAGGCCTCCTGAAAATCAAGCCTGACAGACCCAGAGAAGCTTTATCTCCAGTGTCCACAGCACCAGGGACCCTGATACAAACCCCAGTGCCAGGCCTGGGACACACTGTGTCCTGGGTCTGCATGTATAAAAGGGGACTGGAAACTTCCCCATCTGTCTCACTAGGGTTCTTTTTAATTTTTAAAATTTTTATTAGCACCGTTTGCAGTACATGATTACATTCGTTGTGGGGGTTGGTATGTGTACATTATACATTTCTGTTCTTTTTATTTCTCCTTTCCCTTCTCTCCCCCACCCATCTGTTGGTCATCTTTCTCTTTGCAAATGATGTATCTGCCTGTTCTACTATCTGTCTTTTATTTCCCTCTTTAAATTATTTATGCTTGAGTGCCTCATATAAGAGAACCCATGCAATATGTAAACTTGTAAGTCTGATTTATGTCACTTAATATTATGGTCTCACAGTGCATCCATTTCCCAATTAATGGCTCAAATTTACTGCTTTTATGGCAGAGTAGTACTCCATTGTTTATATAGAGACCACATTTTCTTTATCCATTCATCAGAACCTTAAATGGAATGGAAAGCATAAGGCTGTTTTGTAAACAAAAGCATCACATCCACTCACGGTTAATACTGTTTCTCTTATCACCCCTACCAGAGGTACTTGCAATTCAAAACTAAGGAGTCTGGAGAGGCAGGTGGTGTTTCCTGGGTGGGGCAGGAGGTAGGAGGCATCTCTGAAATGTTGGGAAACAACGTGCTTGAAGGACAGGAAGGCAGGCGTGCAGGGGCACTGAGGGCAGGAAGGCTGAGGGCAGAGGGTTACAACAGGGGTATCAGTCCTGCTCCTAGCACAGGGTCATCATCTGCTCCTCTCCTTTCCCTTCCCTCCCATCTTTCTCCTGTGTTCCTTTCCTGTTCTTTCACTCTCTCCCCTTGCCATCTTTCTCCTTTTCTCCCATAAATTCCACCTACCTTTTTTTATTTCAAGAAGATAATGAGATGTATAAGTCCAGACTCTTTCTGAAAAAAGTGTTTCTATCTGGCTTAAGCACAAAAGGGACTATATTGCCTCCAGCACCTGAAGTGTGACAGGGCAGCTGGCTTCAGGCTCAGCCGGATCCAGGACTGGAAGATGTCATCTGCACCAATTTTCTCCTTTGCTTTTTGTATTTCTGCTACCTCCAGCAGGGACCCCAACCTGGTTTGCTGAGGACCCAGTCTTGAGTGTGTTACTTGCATTATGATCTTGAGCCAGTCACTCATTGCTCTGTACTCCCTGTTTCCTTACACCCACAGAGCTAAATAGTCTCTAAGGCTCCCTCTCTTGGCTTAGGCCCACAGATTTCTAATGGTGGTGTGTTAGTTCCTATTGCAGCTATAACAAATTACCAAAACCAAGTGGTTTAAAATTGACCAGCTTTATAGGCCAAAAGTCTAATGCAGGTCTGCAGGGCTCACATCATGGCAGGACTATGCTCCTGCCCAGGGTTGCAGGGCGGAATCCATCCCCTGACCTTCTCCAGGAACACAGTGGCTGCCTGTGTTCCTGGAGTCACAGAGGCTGTGTCTGTGTCGGGCAAGTTTACAGCCCTGTAATAAATACTTCAGATCATCGTCTATAAGTGAAAAGTTTGTTGGGGTTCATGATGTCAGAGATTCCAGTCCTTGGCAAATCAGGACATCATAGAGGGGATATGCAGCAGAGTAGAACCACTCTGACCAAGAGCAAAGAGAGAGGAAGAGGAAGGAAGCAGAGCCCCCTACTTCTTAAAGGTCATGCCCCCAAAGACTCGAGAACCCCCATTTTCCCCAGCCACCCTTCTTCCCTTGGAAGGTTCTGCCACCTCCAAAGAGCATCACAGTGAGGACCAAGCCCTCGGGGGAGGGGGTCCATCAGGATCCCCACAACAGCAACCTCCCTCTTCCACATTTAAACTTTGCCTGGGTGATTGTATGGATCACCAGCCAGTGTGATGTCTCTCAGTGTTAGCTGAGGAGCAACTTGATCCTTCATTCTTAGACATCACATAGCACAGGGGATCTTGTGTGGGTATCTTTGGGGGCTACTATTCTGCCGTTCATAGCTAGAAAGCAACACATTTCTGGAGAGCTCAGGCAAGCTGTTTGTCATCTTTAGAGCTCAGTTTTTCTATTTGAAAGATGAGTAATCATCATAACCCCACCACATATGGCTGCTTTGAAACAGAGAATAGTGCTGTGCATACAGGTGGATTATCCAAGCCAGGCACTGTGCGTGGGGTCAGCTCTTCATTCCTGGGATATTTTTCTTGCTAATAGCAGTAGCTCCCAACCTCTCACTGAGTGTTCATGCTTCCTATGCCTTGCTCTGAAAACCTGTGGCCCTGGTCCCCATGCAGTGCCCCAGGAAACAAGGTTCAGTCCATTGCTCTTGCTCATTACAACCTCTTGCTTGTTTTCACAGAGCCTCACCAGCGGGGATTTGGGAGTTGGGACTGTCACTCAAGGATGCCTACTGAATGCTTAACAATGGCCCCACATGAGGTCAGAGGGCCTTAGCAACCACCAGCCCCTTAGTAACTAGCCAGAAGTGCTGTTTACCCAACAGAAACTTCAGATTATCTTGAAAATGCCCATTTTTTCCCCAGAGAACTCTTGCCCTCATTAGCAAGCCCTACCGATTCAGAGCTGCTATTTCTGAAATTTCAAGAGCAAGCCTGTCCCAGCTCTGCTCCTCTTTTGGAGCCTCAGTTTCCCACCACAATGTGAAGGTCAAACAAAATGAATGCCAAATAGTGTGGAAAAGTTTGTCCAGGTTTATCAATACTATTTAATGTGTGTGCCTGTCACTCTCAAAAGTGTCCCATTTGGTTTCCAACTAGGACAGCTGTTGCCATCCTCACTCCCATTGTTCTTTCCCTCCACTCTCATTCCTCTTCCTAGAATTTCTTGAATAATTCAGTCAAGGGTTCTCAAGGATCCACTCTGTGCTGTGCCTGGAGCTAGGCACTGGGGAAACTGAGGCAAGGGGGCATGGTAACTGTCTGAGGAGCTCCCAGTCCTGGGAATAATGTCTCTTCAGCACTCTGCAGAAGTCTAAGTTTGAGTCCAGAACATTCTCACTCTCTGCTCTCTTGCAAACTCCCCAGGACACTCTTTTGGTGATTACAGCGGCATGGCATTCCACAGTTTCTAAGGCATTGCACAGTTACTTGCATTACCTCAGGTAACCCTGGGGGCTCCCAAGCAGTGGTTCTAAGGTTTTCCCATTGTGTGGATGGGGAACTGGCACCAAGGGGCAGGGAGCGCTTGCACAGCCTCGCCTAGGGAAGTGACCTCTTCTCTGCATCCTCACCTGTGTGATGGAAACTCTTCCACAGAACCATCCTGGCAAGAGAGCACACAGAGTGTGCTGTTTAAAAAACAAAAAAACTGCAGCTGCTGAAACTGAGCATTTCTGTCCTGAGCTGTGAGAGGCCCCAGCAGGTGCTTCTCCTGGACACCCACCTGTTCATCGGCTTCTCACAGGCCAGCAGACAAGGTCTCAGGACTTCTGAACCCTTTCTGGAGCCCCAGGAGCACCTCTGGATGGAACTGGCTGCTTTGGGGGCAGTGGTGTGACCTCGTGTACCTTCCAAAGTCAGTTTCTTCACTTGTAAAGTCAGGGTAAGAGCAGGTGATTCCAAGGAAGGATGCAGCAAAACACATAGACGAAGCCCCTGGCAGAGGCAGCCCAGGGTGCTGTGCAGAAGGAAAGGCCTCTTCTTTTCCTTACAGAGCAGCAGTTCCATGCAGCAAATCTGTCAGGTCACATGGTGTTGCTTTAAAGGTTTCCCACCCACACCCTGCCAGCACAGTGAGTCACTGCCTTGCCACACCAGGGTGGCAATGGCATTGAAAGGGTGTTCCCTCTCCACTGCAGGCAGGCCCTAAAAGCCCAAG
Source organism: Hydrochoerus hydrochaeris (assembly GCA_004027455.1). NCBI lineage: Eukaryota > Metazoa > Chordata > Mammalia > Rodentia > Hydrochaeridae > Hydrochoerus > Hydrochoerus hydrochaeris. Next base: position 14,049 of record PVLA01004541.1, on the reverse strand, counting down.
CTGGACCCCAGGAAAGCACAGCAAGGGGCCTTACACAACTTTTGACACTTCAAAATCAGTGTTACAGAAACCCAGAGCTTGTCCAACCTTTAGCATCGTTCAAAGCTGCTTTCACACTCACCACTTCCATTTGTCCAGGGCCCTAGAGAGCTAGCTCAGCCCAAGCTTTATGTCCTGCTCCCAGCAGTAAACACAAAAGCAAGAGACCCCTCAGGACAGATGAACAAACTGAGACAAGCCTGAGGCCCAAAGAACTAGACCCTCTGGGCCAGCCTCAGAGTATTGGCTACAAAGCTTTGGGAAATGGAGACAGCAAGAGTAAGAATGATACATTTTATTCTTTAAGTGAAACAATCATAAATAATTGTATCCAGTTCATGGACTGGCTCTGAATTTCTAAATATGCTGCTGTAGAGTAGAAAAACAAGTTTCTGGCAAAATATTTCTTTACCGGCAACTTTGAACTGCCAGAGCAATGGATGCATATGACTGAGGTACTAAAGGGAAGTGTGCTGAACTGGGAGTTGTACTCTGCAAGCAGCAGAAATGATGGTCACAAATCCTGTTGAAGGTGGCACCGTCAGCCCCCTCTCACAGCACCTGGCGTATGCAGTCACGCTCAGTGTGCATTACACAGCCTCCGCACCCTGATGCTGTACCACCCACTCCTTTCATCTTTCCCCTCTGAATTTACCGAGTGCTCCTTCAACCAGCTATGCCAACTCACTGTCCTGTGAGCTTGTGACTGACCCCAGCTGAACTCCAGGAAACAGTGTTGGCAGGAGGGAGGGGTGTGCACACTCACCTGGGTGATGTTGCCTGTGTACTGTCCCTGGCTGGAGTCCTCCTGGTAAAACTCTTGCCCAGGTCAGGAAGGAAATGACACAGGCAGGAGTGGAGGGAAGTAGGAGGGTCCACAGGCATTCCCACATGCCCCAAGCCAGGGAAGTCCAGACTGCACTTCAGCCTCAGGAGTAGCTAGCTCACAGTGTCCGGCCCATGTGCTGGCCTGGCTGGGTATGCACCACAGTATGAGCAGTTTCCGTCTCTTCCGGAGAAATCGTGCTTTCATCGTGATCTAGCATGGATTTCTTACTATTTAAAACTTCTGCCACTGACTCCACAGACTTTGAGGTAAGGCTCCTCCTCTCCACAAGGAGGGAAGCATGGTTTGCTGGGACCCAGAATAGGTATGTGAAGTGTGATGTGGTCCCTTGGAATGGGCCTGTGCAACCCAGGCCAGTGTCCCTGCTGACTGATGTCAAAGAGCTCAGGGCGAAGGGCTTGACACCAAGAGAGATGAGGACCATGCCTCTAATTCCACAAGATCATTTTAATAATTACTACATGGAGAAAATAACCATTTGGAATTATCTTTAAATGACAATCCATTTTATTTTTGTGTTACATAGGGAAATCAGAAGAAATAATAAAAATGTGTTGTGTAGCTAATCTCGAGGAAACTGAGAAAAAAATTTCCTGGCAAGGTAGAATACTTTATGTTCCAACATGGTCCTGATTCCTTAGTAGTGTTCTGACTCATTTCTGCTGTTTACTCAAGTTCTAAGTTTCAGAAAATGAAAACATCTTATCAGCTGCCCATTGTGGTAAGCTTGCTCCCTTCACATTTGTCTCGGCACTTTGGCTGCTCTTTACCTTGAGACTTCACAGGCTGTGTTCTCAAAAAGCTCCCTTGGGTTGAGTTCCCAAGGCCTTTCTTGGGATGGAAGTGACTGTTATTGTACATTCCTTGGGGTCTTTGGAGAATTCGATCCAGTAGCAAGGTGTTAGCAGCCAAGGCATGTTCTTCCTGTGTGGCCTTAAGAAGGTTATTTATCGCTGACAGCCAGGCGGCTTCCTCCCTGAATCCCAGCCTCACCGTGCTAGATCAGCTGCCTTCCTCCTCATCCCATTCCCACTGCACTGTGCCATCTGCATATTCATCAGTATCTCCCTGGCTCCAAGAGTTCTCTAAGAGCAGGGTCTTTGTCCATTCTGGTACCCAGCATAGTGAGGAGCAGAGGGCAGGATCTTGGGTTGGCAGGAAAGAGAAAAGGGGAGAGAAAGGATGGGGAGGTTGCAAACTGTAAACCAAACAAGGCATCCAGGTGAGATGAAGATGCCAGGTGTGAACTAGACAGAATCACACGCTGCTGGCAATGCAGAGCACGGATCTGTGGGGTCATGGCCAGGAAAATGGAGAGGATATGCCTGTGCCTTTCAATGAAGATTGGAGAGCAATCCCTGATGCCTATTAAACAGGCGGTGTGTGGTGGCCCTGGGGCGCCCTCCCCAGCACCAGTGTGTGACATGAAACGTGCTTGTAGGACATCTTCTTCTTTGTGGTTTATACCTGGAGGCCCCTCCCCCAAACCTCACGAGCTCAGGGGCCAGGCTAGTGGGCGATGCTTGGCTTATGGGGATGCTACAGCTGACTTGGTGTTAGGAGGCGGGGTCTGGGGAAAGGACGAGGGTCACTGGGGCAGGTTTTGGAAAGGTCCATCTCCCACCCTGACACCTTCACTCTCTGCTTCCTGTCCTGTCCGCCATGTGGTGAGTGGCTTTCCTACAACAAGGCCCTTCCTCCACACCAAGCACCATCCCTGAACTGAAATGTCTACACCATGAACCAAAATAAGCTGTTCATTTATGTTGTGGGTGTTGGGTATTTTGTCCCCGCACTGAGGAAAGTGACAGATCCTTACAGCCTGCACCACTCTACAAGCAGCAATATGGTCCTACAGAGTCCCGGGCACGACAGTACAGTCATGAGCTTGACCACTCAGGGAGTGGCCATCCAGCATTCATGGACGTCCAGGCCTCAGGTGACGAGTGACAGCTGCATCAGGGCAGTGCCCAGAGCACTGGGGGCCCTGGTGATGTGTCATCTTCCTGAAGCACATCTTGGAGCCTCAAGACTGGACTCCTTGTCCAGGGCACTCTCCAGCTGCCTCAGAAGTGGGCCCCACTTTGGGACAGCATTGGGCTGGCAATCTTCTGCCAGGGGACCCAAGGGTTGTCTTCTGAAGCACAGGAGATATGTTCAGCAAATACTCAAACTGACATTTTTCCCCAGGAGAAATTCTCTGTTCTTTGGCACAAGATGATTTTACCTTACTGGGAAGGGGCCTCAGCTTTCCTGGGAGAAGGCCTGCAAAGTTAATGCCTGCATGTCCCTGGGATAAAGTTCAGAAATTTCATGGAACATGTGATTGGGAACAGGCTTCTGCTTCGCTACCAACCATGTGGCCTCAGACCATTTGTTGTCCCTCCCTGGTCTGCATTCTCCTCTGAACAGTGGAGACAGGGAAATGAAATGATGGGGGAGGGATGCTTTGTGCAATGTCAGCCTCCACACCTTGTGAGTAATATTGTTGTTCTTGATGTTGATTTGGTTAGGAACAATGCAGCTTTCAGCCAGCTAGATTCTATCTCTAAGACTCCTTTATCCCCTTCATGGGCATCTCCTGCAACCTGCACCCTAGAAGATGACCTGAGCATGCCTGAAAGGACTCATGGGCTCCAATGCTTAATAGTGGGGAAACTGAGGCCAAGAAGAAGAGAGGATAGGCCCAATTCCATACCAAGGCTGCTGACACCCCACCACTGCTCTCCCTATCATCTGCCCACTCTGGGTCCTCTAGGCCCAACTCTCCCCTCCTGACACCCACACAATCACTAGGCCAGCCAGGGAAGTATGCAGGACTGTAGGGATCTCTCGCTGCTCAGTTTGCAGCTGTCAGGATGCTCCATCTCTGCAGCAAGTCAGCGTTCTGCATCAGAGTTGGTTATGTAGCAGATGGTACAGCAGGACTGAGCCCTGGGGGCTGCTTTTCACTTAACAGGTCACTGTGCCAGCACATGGTGCTCACTGGTGGAGACTGCAGATCTGGTATGCAACGCATGGCTTCAGGAGCCCCACAGCCTGGGTGCGGATCCTGACTTGTCACCGCTGGCAGTGCACCTGACCATGTGTCTTTTTCTAGGAAACTTGGTCTTTCTGATAGTGAGGTCAGCAGATCTCACCTTACCAGTATGATAGCAAGTAAACCCCAGTGGAGGAGACATAAATGCTGATTTCTACTGCTGGAGAGGTGAAAGGATGGGATGTTCTGAAGTCAGAAGACAGAAAAGGCTGTGAAAACCCTAATGGGTGTCTGGGATGGAGCTGTTCCAGGTGCAGATCCCTTGCTCCCCACCTCCTGCCATATGAGCTGAGTGGCCCCAGCTGGCTGCAGAGCTGGTGGTGGAAGCAGGGCCAGACAAGGTCATTTAAAGGACCTCAGAGCTGGCCCCTTCCCCCACCTGAGTTGTCAGCCCTGGAGAGAGGTGCCAGTCGGGACAGAAGAGGACTGGGCCGAGGTGGGAAGCAGAGACTCACTGGCACCAGTCGGGAAAGGAAGCTGAAGGCAGGGAGGAAAGGGATGCATCTCAGCCTGTTTCCCTCCTTCTCTTGCCCCTGACTGAGTCTAGTTTGTGGGGGTTTATAAGACACTGAACCCCTCTCTGGGGACCAGCTGAGGGGAGGTGCTGTTCAGATGCTGGGAACAGAAGAGTCCCCCACAGGACACTGTACAAGCTGGTCCTCCAGCACCTAAGCCCTGTGTGTCCACAAGCTTTCCCGTGTCAATAGCAGGGAAACAGAGGCACCGTGCAGAAAAGTCAATTTACCCACTATGCCGCTGTGTGGGGCACACTGTATCACTCAGCATCGCCCTGTTCTTTGATAGATTCATAATATTTTAGCCTATGCCTGCTCAATAACTGTCTTAGTTATTTTTCTCTCCTTGCTGGGAGAGAAAATTCAGACAAATACATAGCCAACTACCTGACACCCCCAATTTTTTTTTTATTTAAAGAGGGAAAAAAAACAGAAAACAAGGGAAGCAATAATACAAAATTCTAAAAAAAATGAGATAAACTAAAATAAACACTAAAAAAGCACTAGTTGACAAATTACATACTGTCATCTTAGAAATGGTTGTTCAAGTTACAGAATTAAAGCACAGAAAGTGGATATTTAAACCACAAGACTACAAATAGTTCTGCTCAATGATCCAACATAAACTTAGTGATATTTGGTTATCAATCCTACACCCTTAAACATACATGCAGTTATATCCTTTAAAGCACTTTCTTTTCCTCTCTTTTTTACAATAGCAATTACACATTTTGGGTTTTATTACTCATACATTTCTTATCTGACACCAAAATTAAAGAAGGGATAGTTTACTTAGCTCACAGTTTGTGGAGGTTTCATTCCATAATCAGCTGGCTCTAAGACAGGGTGGCATAACACAAGGGCAACACTTCAAGGTAGCAGAAGACAGCTAAAGCAACAAGAGCAGAAGGGGAAAGAGCAAGCCTCTTTCCCTCTCTTATATTGCAAGCAGGCTATCCACCCCCTCCAGGGCAGGTGTAGCCCTCAATCTCTGTGCCTTCCTCTTGTACAGGATGAGGATCTTTACAAAGTGAGGCTCCTGGCCCCCTGCTGAGTCCCTTAGCTAAACTTCTAAACTTTTCCAACTGACACAATGCATCAACCATTGCAGAAATGTAATTTACTCAACTAATTCTCCAAGACTGGACATTTACATTGTGTTCTGATTATTGCTGTTTTCAAAAAACAACAGGGAGATTACCATCTTTGTGCCTATTGCCTGCATTTGCAATTATTGCCATTAGAAAGAGTTCTTAAAAACTGAAATGACTGGGTCAGAAACTGCCAATTTTTCCTTTTTTTATATACATTTATGTATAACAAAAGAAATTATGTCACATATATGTTGATTTTTTATATATGTTGATTTTTTTATATGTTGATTTAATAATACAATATATACTGTCAACCTCCCCAACCCAGTAAAGAGTATGTCATCAATAATTTGCTAGTAAGATTTCTGTCCCACTCCAGTATCCTGCCTCTCATAAAGAAAACAGCCAGACCCTTTCTTAAACACAAAGCAAAACGAGTTTTGACTCATGAGTATGTTCATACCACATATTTTTAGTTTTCCTCTTGCTGTCCTGCAAAACAGCAGAGTACCCTATATAGCCTTCTGAGACTGGCTTCGTCCAGACAGTATGAAGTTTCTCAACGTGGCTGACGTTGGAGGAGCTGACATGTGTTCACATCGTATAGTAGTTCTTGGCCTGAGGACCTCATAGTCTACTGATCCACCCTTTCCCTGGTGAATTAAAGGATCTCTCCAGGGTATGTCTCCTTCCAACGGTGTCACTGGGAACATTCCTGGCTATGGGACCTTCATGTAGGAAAGAAAGAAAAAAGGATTAGGGCGACTCAAGAACTGAGTTCAAGTCTGAGAAGAGCCCTCGGCAGCTGCGAGAGGCTGTGATATTGGAGAAGGGCTGCAGGGAGCACCATTCTGTCAGCCATGTATATACCATCCTGGGGCCTGGCCAGTGAGGGCAGTGGTGGGGAGATGAGCCGCACCCGTCCTGGACCCGCTTCAAGAGGCAGGAGCACGAGTTGTGAGGGGAGCCCATGCTCAGGCTCAGTGAGCAGCCACCTAATCACGCGGCCTGTGCGGCCTGTGCGGCCTGTGCGGCAGTGGCCCCACCAGGCATGCAGAGGAGGTCTGGAACAGGAACTCCGGGCTAGGGGAACGGACTCACCACTTGGCTCCCCTCAGTCTTCCAGGCCACATCAAGGCAGGAGGTTTTGTCAGAGACAGTCATTTCTGTGACTGCTGACCCACTCCATCTTCCCTCTGAGCAGAGGTAACTCTTCCAGCTCTGAGCAATAGCATCTCTCCTGTGGTTTTCCTTGCCTTTCTTTGCCATCATTGTCTTTCTGTGGGGACTGACATTCATTTTCTACTGCTAGTAGTGATAAGAATTTCCTTTTTAGCCAGGGATTTAGCTTAGCAGCTCTAGCACCTGCCTAGCAAGCACAAGGTTATGAGTTCAATCCCTGGTACCAAAGAATTTCCTTTTTAATAAATGTGCTTAAGTTTCAGCCAAACAAGTTAAAGAATTATGAAGTCAGCAGAAAGAGTATCACTGCAGCCATCATATTCTGTTAACCGAGGTTTGGGAAATACTGCTTGATCTGCAAACTTTTGTCTCAGGACCTTTGGGATTTTTGTCTCACTCTTCAAAATTATTGAGGCTCCCCAAGAGTGTTGCTTTTGTAGGTTATATCTCTCCATACTCACCTTCTTAGAAATTAAAACTGAGATTTTATAATAATAACAGCTGGGTTTTCATCTGTATCTCTGTATTTGCCCCCAAATAGTGGTAATATAATGTTGTAGTTCGGGGTTGATGTGTATGAAGAAAGCACAGCCTTCATAGATACATGAAAGGGAGAAAGGAGGAGCAGGATTTCCATGGCCTGTTAGGTCGTCAAATATCCTTCACACTACAGCTAAACTCAGCAAGGGCTTTTCGCTAGGGCTGTCATGACCCACTGCAGTACTACTACTGAGAAGCTGAAACCACAATTTATTTCTTCACAGTTCTGGAAGCTGAGAGTCCAAAGTCAAGGTGCCTGCAAGCACCTCAGGTTTCTCCTGAGGCCTCTCCGGTTGCTTGCAGATGGTACTTTTCTTCCGTGTCCTCACATAGTCTTCATACCCGCCCATTCCTGCTCTCTCTCTGAGGGTCCAAATTTCCTGTCCTTAAATGGACACTGTGGCCTCATTTTTCCTAACCGCTGTTTTAAGGACTCCTATTTTCAGATAAGGTCACATTCTAAGGTACTGGGGGTTTGAGAGGCAACATATAAACTTGGGAGAAACACAGCACAGCCCATAGCAGACAGTATCTTAAATTTTATTTTAATGGAAACTGTGAAGATATTCCAGTGAGCTCTTCATACTACAGGTTGAGTATCCCATATCTAAAATGCTTGGGACAAAAATGTACTTCAAATTTTGGAGATTTTCAGGTTTGGAGATACTTGCATAGACTTTATCAGTTTAGCCACTTAATAAAAGATCTGGGATCCTAAATGCTCTGACATCTGAAATGAGCATTATGATACTCAGAAATTTTCAAAATTCAGAGCATTTTGGTTTCAGACTTTTATATTAGGTATCAAGGACCTGGCCAAGATCCCCAAGATGCCTGTATGAGGGGTGTGGTGCACAGATAAAATAAGAAACAGAGACAAATTTTGTAATGCATGATGAGGGGCTGGGAGATCAATGCCTCAGGATGAACAGAGACCCAGATACTCCAAACCAGCCACTATTTATTGGGTACCTAGAATACAATGGGTATATACATGATGGGAGGGGCTAGGAGAAGATTCAGAGGTCAGTACCTCAGCAGGCAGTGAAGAATCCTGGAATCTCTCAAGAGGGTAGAGATGATTTTATGCTAAGAAGGATCTTGCTCTGGAGTGTTCTTTTTCATTTTAGTAGTCTTACTTTAGTCTTAGTGAGTGAGAGAGGGTAGCCCATCCCAAGAGTTAATGAGAAGTCTCAAAAGGGTGATACCATAATCCCAAGCCTCCATTTATCCCTTAGGGAAGTATGCAAAATTAGCCATTTTGAATTTGCAGCCCCCAACAATTAGGGACACATAACTGGTAGATATTAAATTCCTTTGCTGTTACCAGTTACACTTAATAATTCTTGTGGTGTCAACACTGTCCAGACTTCATATCCCCTAAAGAGCCCTGCAGGGCAAGGCTTCCAGACTGCAAAGAAGGTGCCCCTACTACATTCTAGTTTCAATGAATTGTCGTATTTGGGGCTCAAGTCACTCAGCACCATCTCAACAGCTTTAAGAGGCTTGACCTCTCCGAAGTCCACAGGCCAGGCCAATACTCACCACACTGGGTACAATACCAGGAACTCACAAGAACAACAGGCAGTGGAGCAAATGTGATCAGATCAGTGCCACTGAAGAGATGCTTGGGATTCTGTAAACTCTAGGCCCCTAAGAGCACTTGTGAGAGGCCTCAGTGAGTTTCTGCTTCCAGGAAGATAAGCTGAGATGCTTTTCTCTATTCCTCCCATTGAGTACAACTAAAAAACTTGCACATTATATACACAGAAACTGTGGGAAGCAGAGAAAAGAACACATGGGACCTGTGTCCCCAAGAAAAACAGTGGTGTATATCCTGGCTTTCTTCTTGCCTCACAGATCCCCAAGATGGGGTTGAGAAGTGAGGATGCCAGTGAGCAGACCAGAAAAGTCCTAGCAAACATTTGCCAGGCAGGGCACCCTCACCAGACACAGTCAGATGATAACTGTTCATCTACTGATAGATGCGTAGGTTACTTCCAAGATTTGGCTATTATGAGCTGTGCTGATATAAATGTGGGTAGGTATATATCACTGGAATATGATGTCTTAACTCTTTCAGGAAGATACCTCAAAGGAAAATGGTCGGTTGAATGGAATTTCTATTTTAGGTTTTGATTTCCATAGTGCTGTACGAGTTTACGCTCCCATCCACTGTGTAGAAGGGTTCCTTTTTCCGCAGCAGCTTCTCCACTGTTTATCATGATTTGCTTTCTTGATGATGGTCATTCTTTCTTGGGTAAGATGGAACCTCAATATTGTCTTAATTTGCATTTTCTAATGGCCAGAGATGTTGAACACTGTTTCATCCACTTACTGGTCATCCATACTTCTTCTGAGAAGTGTGTATTTTGTCCATTTTTTGATGAACCAAATTTAAGAACTGAAAAATTTCTCATTAACACTTGAAATTTTTTAAGCTGCAAGATATGCTTAACAGCAGACTTTTAATAGACTAGAGAAGAATCATTAAACTGGAATATAGAATGAGAGATATCATCTAAACTAAATAACATAGAGAAAATGGATGGGATAGAAATTACCAGTGCTTCAGGGATCATGGGACTATAACAAAAAAATTGTATCATTGGTGTTTTACAAGGACAGAGACAAAGTTGTGGAGCTGGAAAGTAATTGAAGGAACAGTGACTAAAAGTTCCCCAAACATGGCAAGAAAAAACCCGAAATTCCATAGATTCAGGAACCTCAGCATACCCCAAAATGATACATTCAAAATATCTTATTCCAGAAAAAAGTAGTTAAACTTCTAAAAACTAAAACTAAAATTTAAAATCTTGAGAGGAGAGAGAAATGATACCTCAGCCAACTACAGGGGAACAGTCAAATGACAGTGAATGTCTTGTCATATAGTATGTTGGCCACAAAGAAGGGATGCAATATTCTTCAAATGCTAGAGGACAAAAAACCAAAATCCCGTAACCAGCAAAAATACCCTTCAGGAGTGAAGGAACTTAAGATCTTTATGGATAAAGGAAAGCTAAGAAATTTATTGCCAAAAGTCTTACTTAACTAATGCCTAGAGAAGTTTTCCAAATGAAAAAGAGATATTTTTGTTTTGTTTTGTTCTGGTGGCACTGAAGATTGAGCCTTTGCCCTGAGCTTCATCCCAGCTCTTTTATTCATTTATTTTATTTTGAGACAAGGTCTCCTAAGTTGCTAAACTGCCCAGACTAGGCTTGAATTTCTGATTCTCCTACCTCAGCATCCCATAGAGTGCTGTAATTACAGTTGTGTGCCATCTTATCTGGCTAAAAAATAATTAAGAAAAAATTAGTAATTTGGGAACTTCAGAAAGGATAAAAGAAGGTGGTCTGCAAAACTCTGGGTAAATGCAGCAGTCTTTCTTCCCATATTGAGTTTTCTAAATTATGTTTGATAGCTGATGCAAAAATGATAGCATTGTTTGATGTAGAGAACAGATAATAAAAAAAATGAAATGGCAGCTTTAGACCTTAGCATATCAGTAAATATATTAAGTATAAATGGTCCAGATATACCAATTAAAAAAGATTAGTAGAGTGGATTAAAATACATGACCACCTCACATGTCATGTAGAGAGCCTGACAGTAAAAGGATAGAAAATTTATATCGGGCAAATACTGACCAAAATAAAGAAAGGGGTGGCTGTATTAATACAAACTGTGGAATAAAGAAAATCACTAGGGTTAAAGAGCATATTATATTACGACAGAACAGTCAGCTCCTCAGGAACACATAGCAGCTCCAAATGGGCATCGGAAAGCAACAGATATAGACCATGTGAAGCAAAAACTGACAGAACTGATCAGAATTATAGTTGAAGACTTCAGTACCCCTCTTATAGTCACCAGTAGAATAACTAGATAATCAGTAAGGATATAAAACTCAACAGCACCGTGAACCACAGGGGCAAAATACATGTTCTTTACAAGTATCCACAGATCCTAAACAAGATAGTCCATAAATTAGGCTTTAGAAAACACTCCAGCAAAATTTAGACTTGAAATTGCAGAAGTATGTTTTCTCTGACTATCATGGAATTAAAGGAGATATCAATAATAGAAAAATAGCATAAAAAGCTGCAATCATTTGAAAACTAATACATATAAATAATCCATACATCTAAATAATCCATAGGTCACAGAAAAAGTTTAAATGCAAATTTTTGAAACATATTAAACTGAACAAAAATTAAAATGCAGCATATAAAAATTGCAGGACATAGCTAAAATCAGGGTTGAGAAGGAAATTTAGACATCAACATGATAAGGAAAACTGTGAACAATTATGAGCAACATTTGCATCTGAAGAATTGAAAATGGAACTAAGTCTTCAAAAACCACCAACTACCGCAATTTATCCAGTATTATTTGACTTTAATTTTCTTATAATTATTAAGGAAATTAAATTTGTAATTTTTACATTCCCTAAGAAGAAATCTTCAATATCAGATAAATTCATTGAAGAATTTAATCAAGTGTCTAAAAAATAATTAATTAGTAAAATTCTATACAACGTCTTCCAGTAAACAGAGGAAGAGGTCATACTTCCCAATTCATTTTATGAAGCTAATATCTAATTCAAGAAAAACAGTAAAAGAATAAAAACAAAACCAAAAAAAAGACTACTGTCCCTAGAGGAGCAGATTGTTATATGATATGATCTATAATATAAGGGGTTTACTAGGTTGGCTTCCAATAGCTGCCAGGGGTGGAGGAAAGCAAAATGACCAGACAGTGGGAGGACTCAGTCAGAAGTCAAAGTCCTGGAGCTCACTGCTCAGTCCAGGGTTGGTGGTTCTGTGCTGGAAAGCTTAAAGGTCTGCACTGGAGAAACTGGAGACAAAAAACTAAAGGCAATGGTAAAGACTGCAGCTCCTCAGAGAAGACAAAATGGAAGACTTCCTTCTTTCCCTTTTTATTCCTGCAGGGTGCAAGCCCTCCTTAGTTTGTGGCATACTATCAGTCACCCAGAGACACATAGGACCTTACTGATCTACTAAGTGGGTCTTACTCAAGTCAAATAGGCATATCACAACTAGCAATCCCAACTAAAAGCCAACATCCCTCAAGAATGTGAATGTGGAAGCCCTTACCAAAACATTAACAAATAGACTGCAAGAGTATATGAAAGAAATTACACATCAAAACCAAGGGGATTTATTCCAGGGTTATAAATTGGTTCAACATTTTAAAATGAGCCAATATAATCCACTATGTTAATGGGCGATAGAAAAAAAATCACGTGATTAGTAATATAGGAAAATAAAATTCTAAACAATCAGAAAAATAGGAATACTGAGGAACTTCCTCAAATTAATAAAGGGCACTCACAAAAAATTCAGCTAACATTATACTCAGTGGTTAAAAACTGCATACGTCTACCTAATATAGAGAACAAAGCGACAATACCAAATTTCACCATTTGTTTTCAACATAGTGCTAGAAATTGTAGCCAGTCCAATAAGACAAGACACAGAATGCAAAGAAAGAAATGAAACTACTCCTACTTGCATATAATTTGATTGTCTACAAAAGAATCCTAAGCAATTTGTAAATGAATACCAAAAAGAGAAGAAAATCTTGCAGAACTATTTAGTTTAAGATATGATATAAACATATAAAAATCTACTGTATTTCTATACATTATCAAGGGATATGTGGGTACCACAATTAAAAATGCAATGCTATTTACAATACTCAGAACAATGAAATACTTAGGCATAAGTTTAACAAAGTATGTATAGGATTTTTATGCTAAAAATTATAAAGCATCAAGCCAAGTGTAGTAGTACATAACTGTAATTCCAGCATCCCTGGAGGGAGAGGCAGGACAATCTAAGTTGGAGCCCTATCTGAACAACTTAGCTACCTAGAAAGACCCTATCTCAAAATAAAAAAAGGTCTGAGGAAATAGCTCCATACCAAAGCTCTGGTTTCAATCCTCATTACCAAGAACAGATAAAACACTAATGAAATAAGTCAAATAGCTAAATAAGTGAAGAGACATAGTACTGTATTCATGAAGAGAAGGCTCAAAACAGTAAGGATGTCAGTTCTATCAATCCTATCAAAATACCACCAAAATATCTGTATTTGTAGAAAGGATTATTCTAAAATGTGTAAGGTAAATTGAAAGTTAGAATGCTAAAATAATTTTGGAAAAAAAGTGAGAATAATGAGCCTATCAGATTTTCAGATTCACTGTATAGAAACCAAGACAGTGTGGCAGTGACAGAGCAGTGATACATAGGCTTCTGCAGTGAAGGAGATGGCCAGAAACAGCTCACAAACCCACCGAAGTGTGCTCTGGGGAGAAGGGACACCAACCTGCTCAACAGGTGCTGCAGCAAATGATGCCCACAGGCAGAGTGGCATCAGCACCTTCAAGCCAGGGCTAAGCCCCACACTTCACACAAACACTAACTCAGACAGGACTGCTGGCTTAAATGCAGGCTTCTAGCCATGCCCTTCACATAGCATCCAAAAAAATGAAATACTTAGGAATTAATCTAATGAAAGATGTAAAAGAGTTGTACAGGGAAAATTATAACACCCTGAAAAAAGAAATCGAAGAGAACCTCAGAAAATGGAAAGACATCCCTTGTTCATGGATAGGAAGAATAAATATTGTAAAAATGGCCATTCTCCCAAAATTGTTATACACATTCAATGCAATCCCAATGAAAATACCACTAACATACCTCATAGATCTAGAGAAATCACTCCTAAAATTCATCTGGAACCAGAAGAGACCTAGAATAGCAAAGG